>JAOQMR010000009.1:4369668-4381161 GCA_027563865.1 Erythroxylum pelleterianum | reverse complement strand
GCACTACTCTAACAATGTCACAATACGTACATAAGTCGACTTATCACACTAGACAAGTCGCCTTATAGGTATCGTGATAAGATAAGTCGCCTTACATCACATACAGGTCGACTTATACTAACAGTTTTTGGCATCGTTGCCTGGGAGGTGATTAGTTTGATTCTTTAATTTAAGGCTTTTAGTTAGTTTTTGTTTTCTTCTCTTTCTTTCCTTTTTGTTTCTTTAATTTAAGGTGTTTAGTTAGTTTTTGTTTTCTTATCTTTCTTTCCTTTTATTTTTGAATTTGTGCTATTGCATGAACATAAGAGTCACGAGAAGATCGATTCATGCAGTCAAAACTTTAGAGTTAGACATCACTCGAATAGAATGATCAATTAGGAAAGCTCGCCATGAAGAAGAAGAGGAAATTGAAAAAGTTACAATGGCCAAGGAATTTTAGCAAGATTTGGACCACGGAGCGAACCAAGGATGTCAACAACGAACCCTTATGGACTTCATGAGACCTGGGTTCAATGCAACTAACCAAGTAGTAGTTAGACCACCCGTACAAGCAACATCTTTTGAAATTAAACCAGACCTTTTAAATATGCTTCAACATATATGCAGTTCTATGGACTAACAAATGAAGAATCCAATACACATATAGTGAACTTCCTCGAAATCTGTGATACCTTTCAGTACCATCAGATGTCGGAGGATGTAGTAAGAATTAGCTCTTTCCTTTTACCCTTAGAGATAGAGCAAAGGCTTGGTATCATTCTCTTAACCTAGCCAATGTCACAACTTGGGATCAGCTAGTTCGTGCCCTTTTAAACAAGTATTTTTCCCTTACTAAGACCATGAAGATCATTAATGAGATTTCTAACTTCCAACAAAGTGACGGGGAATCGATCAATAAAGCGTGGGAAAGATACAAGGATCTGTAAAAAAAATCCCACACCATAACTTACCCAAGGAATTCTTGTTGCAAACATTCCATAATGGAGTAACCCCACATACGAGAGGCACAATTAATGCAGCGTCAGGAGGATCACTGATGAGAAAGGCGGTAGATGAAGTGGAAGAGCTGATAGAGGAGATGGCAAGTAATAACTACCTATAGATGAATGAGTGGAGTAGACAAACCACTACTTTTCCGAGAACAAAAAGGAATTATAGTTATTGATCAATTGACGGAGATGCAATCAAGAATTGATAACCTAACTCGATAACTTAACAACAAGAAGGCTTCGTCCTTAACTTCGGTAGAAGTTATGCAACTTAAGTGTGAACTCTGTGGACAGATGAACAATAATACGGTGGACTGTTTCTTGATAAAGGAAACTAATCCAGAGCAAGTGAATTATATGGGAGCTCAATTTGGACGAGGAGGGGGAAACAATCCCTACTCCAACAAATACAACCTCGGGTGGAAGAATCACCCTAACTTCTTATGGACAAACAATTATGGAGGATAGTTTAGACCTCAAGGATAACCAAGCTTCCAACAAGATAAACCAAGCTCAATGGAATCCAAGTTGGATAAGATTTTAGATAAAATTGGAGGCATGGAGGATGCACATAGGAGGTTTGGGGGATGAACATAAGAGGCTTGAAAGAAAATTCGAGCAAGTCACTAATAACCATGCCTCTTCAATAAACAATCTGGAGGTCCAAGTAGGTCAACTAGCGAAGGCAATTTCTACTTGAAATGCAGGACCTTCTAAGCAATACTGAGTCTAACCTAAAGGAACGAATTATGACCACTACTCAAATCCAGGAAAAGAAACTTGGACATGCAAAGGAAGACTGAGATAAGGCAGAAGGACAAATAATTATGGAATTCTTTCCAATTGAGCTCGTAAATGAGCTAATCGAGGAACCTCGACTTGAATTTTCGTACCCTATTCTAGCTCAGTGGAAATTAATTTCAAGTAGGGCGACAAGGAATTCTAACGAAGTTGAATTAAACAAGGTTGAAGACATAACATCTACAAACAAAGTTCACACTAAATGAATCAAATAAGAAGAAGGATAAAGAGCACATAGCAGAAGAAAACCCCAACATAGCACAGAAGAAAGAGGACCCAGGGGACTTTTACATTCCTTGCAGTATCAATAGAGTTAGCATAGATAGGGCATTTGCATATTTAGGAGCGAGTATTAATATGATGCCATATACCTTATGTAAAAAATTGGGGTTAGGAGAGTTAGAACCTACAAAGATGCTAGTGAAGACGACGAACATAACAGTTCATCGACTTAAGGGGACTATTAAGGGTGTCCAAGTGCAAATCAATATATTTACCTTGCCCATAGACTTCTATATATTGGATATTGGAGAAGATATGGAAATCCCTATGGTCATTGGATGACTATTCTTGGCTACTGCTCACTTTATAATTGATATTGATGGGGGTGAACTAACTCTAAAGGTCAGCTAGAATCAAATAACCTTCAAAGTGTTAAAGAAAGACAACAGTTCTCCCTTACCTCCAACTAATATCAAGGAAACTAAACTTGGAGGACAATGGGAAGATATTGAGGATCCTGGGAATGCATTTAGAAAGAAACGACCGCGAAGAAGAAGGAAAACGAAGGAGAATCAGAGGGAGAGTGGAATCTAGGACATGGGAGCTCATATGCAAATTGTAAGATTGATGGCTACGCTACCATTGCACCATTCATTCGAACCACCTTGAGCATAAGAAGAGCATCAAGCTATTGACATTAAAAGAAGCGTTGCATGGAAGGCAACCTATGGATTGTTAATTTGATGTTATTTATTTTGATTTTTTAGATAGATTGAAATCTGCAGTTAGGTTGTTTCATTATAATAAAATCAGGAAGGCATAGGACTTTGACATGAATTTAATGATCGAGGAAGTACCCAAAAGAGAGGTGAAAGAGCCATAAAGAGTTAAGAAGTGATTTCAGGAAAGTGTGAAAGAACAAAAGAAGAAAAAAATTAGAAATGGGTGGAAATATTGCAGGCCATGATCATGGCCTACGACAGGGTAAGACTGAAACACGAAAATTTTAGTTTAATTTTTACCATTTTACCCTTCATTCACCTATATAGTCATTTCTTACTTCACTTTTCACTCACTTTTATTTTAACTTTATCTCTCTAATTTAGAACCTCCAAACACTCTCACTTCTCTCTACCTAAATTCCTAACTTCCAATCTCTTTCAACTTCTACTTACTCATAAGCCAGTATGCCGCGCATTAAGCAGTCAGCAAAGTGCGACCAATCATCAGGGTGAAACCAAGTCTCGAGACGAGGGCGAAGGAACAGGATGGAAACCAAGTCTCGGCACCCTTCGTAATTTACACAGAGGAAGAAGGTATTCATTTCCAATCCTTCAATGCTAAACAAATTATAGTCCTAAAATATTTTAATTTTGATACACTTGATAGATTAGAATAGTAGGATAGGGTAGAGAACTTAACATAAAGAATTCAGTGGACGAAGTTCGTACACTTCCAGTTTCTTGTCTACCAGAGATTCACTCTATAATTCTTCACTTCCTTATGTTATGAATCTAATAACCCTAAAGAAATGTGATTTAGGTTATAGGGATGAAACTATGAGTTAAACATTGAAATCATGTGTGATGTTTGTAGGTTCCTTGAGTCTTCCATTACCAATCAGCACGATGATTTTCGTGCTTCTCGCTATTGGAATGAGCTCATTAGGTTATAATGATTCGATGCTAAAAATGCCCATAATAACATCATAAGAACACATGAGAACTTGTTATTGCACAAATTGATATGTCAATTGGTTTCTGATAAATTAGAAACCAACAAGTGCTCAACAAAGGAACTTTTCCTGTTGTGGTGTATGAGCTTTCATCTTGACAACTCATACTTGATAGTTTTCACCATTGAAATTTGGGGGTAGGAGAGTAGTTGAATTGCTAACAGCCATTGGAAGAATTTTTTTTTTCACTCAATCTCACAATCCCTCAAGGATCTATGGCTCTGATATCATGTTGGAATTTTAAAGAAAAAAAAGAAGAAGGAGATGGGATAAGATGAAGATTGAACAATACGTAAAAACACTCTCGCTTTAATACGTAAAAAGATGCTTTTATTATTGAACTTGATTGCCTTATATAGATAAAATACAAATAACTAAATAGATTTTTCAGCCACTAAATCTAGCTTATAAGATAAGATTAAATATAATCTAAGACTTATTCTAAGATATTCTAAGACCTATTCTAAAGGAATTTAAACAACTTTAAAAATTTGAATTTATTTCCAATATTCCCTCTTAATTCAAATTTTTTGAATGGAGCACTTCTCCCCATTTTCAGAATATTATGTGAAGCACTTCTCTTCACCTATTGATGCACTTCTCATCAACCTGCAATGATTATGTGAAGCACTTCTCTTCACTAATTTTTTGTTGATGCCCTTCTCATCAACATACAATCATTGGAGCACGTCTCTCCAAAAACATCTTGGTACACTTCACACAAATTTTCAAAAAAGAGTTTCTTCTTCATGAGCTTTTTTTATTTAACGTTGGATTATTTCCCAAGGATTTCTTCTTCCATGCTCAAAGTTGCAAAATCTCTTTTGTCGTTTAAAACTTGCATCTTCTTCATTCTTTCATTGCCTTGATATAATTCTTTCAGCATATCCCAAGCGCTTTTAGCTGTTTCATAAGTCATAATTTTTGTAAAAACTGATTCTGAAACTGCAGAGAAAATAATAGATAATACTCTTGGGCCTTTTGATGCTTCTCCTTCATCTTTTTTTTTCTTTAAAATTCCAAAATGGTATCAGAGCCATAGATCCTTGAGGGACTGTGAGATTGAGTGAAAAAAAAATTCTTCCAATGGCTGTTAGCAATTCAACTACTCTCCTACCCCCAAATTTCAATGTTCCTTTTTTAATCTGCAATCTTTCTGTAGGTGTCCAAATGTTTTACAATTAAAACATTGAACTTTTCCCTTATGCCAACAATCTTTCTCTTCATGCCCCGGTTTCTTGCAATGATCACATTGAGGAATTTTAACTTTTCCTTTTGACTATTTGGCTAGAAGAGCTCTTTCATCGAGTTGTTCAGTTTCAACTTTCCACAGGAGCAAAACAAATGTTGGAAATAAATTCAAATTTTTAGAGTTGTTTAAATTCTTTTAGAATATATCTTAGATTAGTTTAGAATAAATATTAGATTATCTATTATCTTATCTTATAAGCTAGATTTAGTGGCTGAAAAATCTATTTAGTTGTTGGTACTTTGTTTATATAAGGCAATCAAGTTCATTAATAAAAACACTCATATTTTTACGTAGTGTTCAATCTTCATCTTATCTCATCTCCTTCATCATGACAGAAGCATTGGTGTTAGCCCACGATTGTGGCTTATTTGCCACGATCATGATAGAAGCTTAGGAAATGGCCCATGATCATGACCTACATAGCACAATCGTGATAAAAGGCCCGGATGTGGCCCAAAATCGTGGCCTACATCGAACAGACACGCAGACACTCAAAAACGTCAAGTTTCGAGGGCTTTTTGGACCTAAAAAAAACTCTAGGGCTGCTCAAAACATAAAACGTATTTAAAGAATAAGACAAAGAGGCAAAAAAAAGTTTTTACATCAGTCACTTTTAGATAAACTCTAGAGAGAATTATCGAGAGATAGAGAAAGAGAAGAAGGAAGAGAGAAGAAGAGAAGAAGCCGACTTGACGTACTTCCCAAATTAGGAGTTTCCCAACGTCGCTGCCTCCTGTCATCCGTTCAATTCATATTTCCTGCTATTTTTAGTTTTTTTTATTGTCTAAGATTGGAATAATAGTTGATGATAGGATTTTTGGATGTTGATGATGTTCTAAACTCACTTTCAAGGTTTTATCTTTAATTTAATGAAATCTGATTATTGATGTGCTATTTGGATTTATTGTGATTTAATTATGGACATGCATAATTTGATAATAAACTGAAATGGTGAATTGAATGAAAAATCATTAAATTGAGCTAACGAGAGTTAGGTGATTTAAGAAAACAAGAATTAAATCAAATGGGTAAATTGGGAGAAGAGAGATCTTGCATAGGTTTCCGAAAGTTTGTTAAACAACTTCAGATCTAATTAGGGTTTTGGATAGGTTGTTTGTTACATACCACTCCAATAGAGCATATTCCCGACCATATCAAAGGAGATTCAAGGCTATACTCTAATTAGGGTTTTGGATAGGTTGTTTGTAACATACCACTCCAATAGAGCATATTCTCGAGCATATCAAAGGAGATTCAATGCTATACTCTACCGAAATGATATGTTAGAAAACAATTCAAAAAGATTTTTCCACCTTACACATAATATCATATAGCACAGAGGCATTTTAATCAACAAATTGCTAAAGTTCGACCTTACTTTCAAAAATACCTTCCATATTTAACCTGTGTAAACCACATAAAGGAAAGCTCAACTTTCTTTTAAATTATATCAACAAAAAAAAATATATCAAAACATTTCATAAATCTTGGCATTATATTTAATACTTAAAACATACACCAAGTAGCAATTGGCGATATATCACAATTTGCGTAATATTCAAAAGACATAAAGCAAGTTTATAATCAACAAGATAATGTGACAATGTTATTCTTAATGCAAAATAACTAGAGAGATTGAAGGTACAACTGATCTTGACCACTAACTCATGCCCAAATGTAGAAGTTATACTCCAACTAGATTAGCTAGATCTCTCCTGGACCTAAAAACAACATTGCAATTTTGATGAGTTGCGAACTCAGTGAGTGAACCATCATCGATGCACTCACGTAAGTCATATCATAGAGGACAGTTCCAACAACATATTATTGCACATCAACAATCATATCACATAGAATAGTTCTAATCACCATATCACATTATTAATGATGTCCAGATGTATTGTAATATTTTGATTCAATTATAACATATCATATATGCAAAAATGTAAATGCAAATGCACATATGCTTTATTTCTTCTTTCCTTTCATTGTGATCAAATATTCCAATTAATGCCCCAGGTTTCAAACAATTTTCTTCTGGCCAGCTTAACGAGCATTATAGCCCTGATCACATTATGAGCATTAAACCCTGATATCAAATTATGAGCAATAATCCCTCATTTCACATTATGAGCCTTTGGTCCTGATTACGAGCATTTCACCCTAAATGTTTGCATGTTGGTCATTTTGATCACAACTCCCATTAACTCATGATGGATGTCAAATGCAATGATATGAATCATCTCATACATCATTTGCTTCCATCAGTGTAATTGATTTTCCAGAATTCACATTCAATTTGAATCAAAAAGGCATTTAAGGGATAATCATATAATTAGCCATTGACGTTCAATTTGAAAACACCTCCATATATAGTCCCGAGTATCAAACTCCTTGAACCAACAATGTATGAAATTATAACAATCATATAAGTAACAATTCAATAACAAAAATTTAACCAAAAACAAATCAATGATAGTGAGAAACATCTTGGTTAACTCACATAACACTCCAACGAGCTATTGTGACGTGCTGACAATATCTGGGTATTGACAATCACTCTAAGAGCCTATTAGACATGCATATGAACATTGGTCACTAATCATGAATAGCGAGAATATGTATGTAATCCTTAAGTGCAGTATTTATATCCTTTTCTTCCTAATGTTCCTTTATGAACAAGCTGTCTTGTTTTAATCATAACTCTCTTTACAAAAATCCAAATACCATTATTCTTATGCCCCCTAAAACTAGACTTCCATTAGTCTTAATATATCAAAAAATTACATGAACAATATCTCCCTTTAGAATACAATCCCGATCCAAATTCTGTCATGTTTTCTTGTAATAAACAGGCTGGAAACCAATGCTCAAATAATAATAAATCATTATCAAGACATCTTCTAGCCAATCTGTCTCACATAAGCATTATTAACACATCAATAATCATTTTTCAGTTTTATACTTTTACTAATTCAGGTTCTAAAGCCCTCAAAAAATAGGAAATAATACAAGGTTCCTACACAAGGGTCTATCACAGGAAATATTAGGGAAACAAGCGTAACTCAAGCTCTAGTCACTATTTTATCAAGACACTTTCACAGAGATCAAGCTAAGACCTATATCTACAACTTTTGTTTTTTGAGTTTCTTCAAATTCATGCTCTAAAGATATGTAAAATAGATCGAAGAGGAAGATGAAATTGAAACCAGAATTTTGACTTACCTTGGTAACTTTTTTCCTTCTCTTCTTTTCCCCTTTTTCTTTCTTTCTCCCTCTCGTTTTTGTTTTCCTCCCTCTTCTAACCTCATTGCAGACCTTCACTCTCCCTTATGTTGCCTTTTACATCTATTTTCTTTAGAAAGTTCAAAAAAAGTCAAACTAATCCATGTATCACTATTTTATTTGTCCATGTGTCGCCATTCTATTGGTCCATATTTTATCCTTCTATTGGTCCATATGTTACTATTCTATTGTTCCATGTGCTACTAACTTTAGGCTTCACATGTCACTCATTTAAGCCTCCATATTTCACTACTTGTAAGGCTACAAATGTCACCAATTGTAAGTTACACATGTCACCATTTGTAAAGCTACACATGTCACAATTCTAAAGCTCCACATGTCACAAGTCTAAAATGCCATTTGTCATAAATTTAGAGGGACACTTGTCACAAATATAAAGTGTCATTTTAACAAATATAAAGTGCCATTTTTCTCCAATTTTACCATTTAGGAATTTTACTAAGCCAATTTACACATTAACTCCTCAAACTTAAGACTTTTAATAATTAACTCCAAATCACTAACTTAAATCTATCAATTTCTAATTTAATTCTAATTTATCAAAATCACATCCAAGCATCCCAAAAAATGTCAATTAATAGCCCATAAAACATTTTTCACTTATTTCTCATCTTTATAAACAATAATCTATGTACGTGTATGATAAATACATGTACATAGAATAACGAATTTTGTATCCTAATGCATCAAATCGATAATCTAGTGATACAACTTATTTTATTTAATGCAATATGCATGAGCTTAATCTTCTAAACCCTCTGACCCTCAACAATTTAGGAGACAAGATATTACATTCTTAATTGAGAAATTGCAACTTTTATAATATAATTAGGGTTTATAATATAGGATTAATGGTTATAACTCGAGATAGAGTAATCAACCCTAAGACTATCAAGAACCAATAATCTGGTAATTCATAATCAATTAGGTTAGCATTAAGGATAGGTAAAATTCCCTTTCTCTCAATTGGTAATTCTTTTAGATTGATTCTTGAGTGTTCGTTGCAACTACTAAATTATTGATATTTTCGTGATTGATTCATGAATTGATTTGCTTGATTGAATTAAATTCTCATTTTAGTTCCGTTGCATTTTGGATTTTGTGAATTGTCATGCCCTTAGATTTTAGGATTAGATTGTCCCTCCTAGTGGGATCGACACCTTAGGTACTACGTGATCAAACTGTGCCGAATTATCGAGGTTAATTAATTAACACTTACACAAATCAAAATAACTCGATCATTGCCCAAAACTTTCAAACTTTTACTCCTTATTGCACTATCATGTCAGACTTATTTCTCCAGCTTTTTCTTCATATTCTCTTTTACTTTTCCTATCTCCACTCATCACCAGAACATTAAATAATCCTTGAAATATATAATTAAGATCAAACTCTTACCTTAAACTCTTGCTAAAACATGTATCTTTTTAGGCTATTCAATTGTTTAGCTAACTTTGCTACTTTAGCTTGTGATGCTGCCACTGAATCCACAACAAGCAGACCATTTTAATCCCTCAAAGTTGGTTGTTGTTTAATTCTTTCTAATATCTATAGATAGCAATTGTTTGCTATCTCTTCTAATAGATCATGTGTTGCCTCAATCATTTTCATCATTAAAGAGCCACTAGTTGCTACATCTATGGTACTTTGGCATAGGTGGATTCACTCCATTGTAGAATGTTGGCAGAAGGAACTTTTTTGGTAAGTTGTTATGTGGGAAAATCCTTTGTAACTCTTTAAATGACTCCCATGCTTCATATAATCAGACACTTTTACTTTTCTAGAAATTTTTTATTTCCTTACTAAATACTTTTTAGTCTTTGTTAATGGAAATATTTAGCAAAAAGGCTTTCATTAGCTGCTCTCATGTTCTGACATTCTTATGGTTGAGATAGTTCAACTACGCCTTAGCTTAATCTTTAAGTATAAAAGGAAGGAGCCTCATCTTAGCTGCAACTTTTGATAGTCCATTGTATCTGAACATGTCACAAATATCTAGGAAGTTGGCTAGATGACCATTAGGATCCTATTAGGTACTCTATAAAATTAAATGTTGGTTTACAACATATTTAGCAGTGTTAGATTGATTTTGAAAGTATTAATTTGCACTGGTAGTCTCATTATGTTGATTTGCATTAAACCAGGGCCTCATGAAGTCTATAAGGTTTCTTTCTATAGCTTCTTGATGTCTCCTCCCTTACTTGGTGATGTTAAAAACTTGTGTATCCTTTACATCACTCAAACTCCTTCAGGATCTTATGTAAAGATTTATCAATCGGTTTTAAATCCAGTTCACAGTTCATTCTTAACCTTTACATAAATGTGTATAATCAATTGACATGTTATTCTTATACCTCCCTTTGAAACTATTAACCATAGATTCACGACAAACTTTATTAATCCCAATTTTCCTTTAGGTTGTAACTAATAAAACAAGCTCTTTAATTAGGTCTAGCTATCAAAAGTCACATTATAAACTAGGAAAGTAGGTTAATCTAAGCAAGAACCACATAATCTTAGTTCATTTAACTTATGTTATATTATCCCTAATGATGCACAACCATTAGTTTACCATACATGAATTGGATTTACAACATTTACGGATTGAAATCTAATTCTAGAAATGAATCCATAAGTGAATAATGTAGTAAGCTTATCTAAATTGAACATCCAATTACCTGCGGGAAGGTTAGAATAGTCAATATGAGTGATCTATGAGAGTTTAGAAATGCATTTTTTATGCTCATGCATAAAATGTCATACACATACACATAAATAGTGAAGTTGTTGCACATGAAAATAATTGTATATGCAATCATGAATAATTCCAGGTATAATTAGATTGAGTTGTGATTTTTAGGAATTTTGAGAATTTTGAATTTATTTATATTGGAAATATTATTGATTAGTGGAAATATTGTATTTGTGAATTGTGGTGAATTTAGGATTTTATTTTCGGAATTTATAGAGAATTATGGAGTTTTATAAAAAAAAATAGGGAACAAGGAATCAAAAGATATTTGGAGATAATTGGATTG
Organism: Erythroxylum pelleterianum; assembly: GCA_027563865.1. Classification (NCBI taxonomy): domain Eukaryota; kingdom Viridiplantae; phylum Streptophyta; class Magnoliopsida; order Malpighiales; family Erythroxylaceae; genus Erythroxylum; species Erythroxylum pelleterianum. Next base: position 4,369,818 of record JAOQMR010000009.1, on the reverse strand, counting down.
TAAAGATGGGAGTTAAAAGGTTTAGTTCAAAAAAAACTTAGTTAGAGCTTAGACCTTAGGAAAGTGACATGTGTCTGTTAGTATAAGTCGACTTGTATGTGATGTAAGGCGACTTATTCTGTCACGATACCTATAAGGCGACTTGTTTAG
>JAOQMR010000009.1:4344780-4355736 GCA_027563865.1 Erythroxylum pelleterianum | reverse complement strand
TGACCAATTCTATATATCATGTTATTATCAAAACAATAAGGAATTTAACTTGTCAACCACCATTGGTCCAACAAGATTAGATACATGGATAGAAAGAAGATTGTGTGGTAGAAAAAAACTGTTAGAGATATATGGTTTGAGATATAGTTGTGTCTCAGCTTGTATACGCCTAGAAAAAACTTTCAGTAAGATCCATGATTTGAGACATGAGTGTATCTCAGGCTATATCCATTTCCAAAAATGTTGATAGTAAGATACATGTTTAGAGACATGAGCATGTCCAAAACTGTGTTCATGACAAAAAAACATATAAAGGTTATGAGAAACCCTAGTTTGAGAATCACTTTTACTTTTCTTTTATTATAAACTTATGGTTAGCAATCAAGATTATAATAGCCCTCTAAATACAAATTTTGTTGTTACTTTAAATAGAGAAAGAAGACAATAGTTCATCTTGACATATTAGAGCTAACTGGAATATAGAGATTTCATTCATAGCTCTTTCTACCTTAATGTATTTTATTTTATCACTTATATTTGGTAGTGTAAAGATGATTTATGCCTAGTTTCTTTATATGTTTAATGATGAGAATCTTAGTTATTATCTTTATTAAAGATCGTTTCAATTTTAATTGTGATACGAGACTTATTTTTGTGAAATATCTTTGAAAGTTCTTAGGATGGATTTAACGAAAGCTAGCGATTCAATAAGATATTAATTTTCACATGGACAATTTGAGAGGACTTGTATGTGAGAGGATCACCTTTATATATTAGAACTTGCATAAGGTACTAAAGGTATACTTATATAAATCTTTTAGTGGTAGAGTTAAATCTTTCATTAAAATTCATATAACTAAATTCATTATTGAGGGTTTAATTGGATAAAGATATTGACTAATCAACCTAAGAATAGGTGGTTGTAACATGAGAGAGAACAATTTCATAATCTAGGAACTTTTTTGGTCTAGATATTAAAACCTTATATTATTATTGAATTGTAATTGTAAAAATGACAGAGAGTCCTTATAAAAACATTATTAATGTCTGAATTATCTATTTGATTTTTTTTGTTTTGTTCATTATGGCATATTCCTTTATTCAAAAAAATTTTATTCTATTATTCAAATTCATCAATAATCAACTTATTTATATTATTTGTCTTGTTTGTAGTAGGAGAGTATAATAGACCATTTTAGCTTCCTCAAGGGCTTGACAACATGTATATTCCTCTATTGCTCACCAACAATAGATATACTTCCACTAATTTGTGATATTAAAATGTATAGAGTAGATAAATCACACATCAAAACCTTTAAATCTAAGATATGTATGGAGTCTATAAATCTCCTTTACTCTAAGAAAACCCCCTTTAACATCAAAATGGCCCTTATCCTAAGCTCTTAAAAACCCTTAAAATCTACATATTGTTATTCACTTCCTTCACTAACCCTCCTTTTATCTTAAATGTTGTTGTTCTACAATAGATAATCCCCCCTCCTCCATCCTTCCTTTCATCCTAAACTTTAATTACAATCTAATATAAAGGTAAAGAAATACTACCCTAAAGGTCATGGAATTCAAATCTACAAATTAAGCTAGTATTATAACTCATCATTAGCATATTTACTTAACTAAGAATCCTAAGTGTTAAAGATAGGAGTCTAAATAATTTCATCATGTTCATAATATTTATTATCAAATATCATCATAATTGATGTGTTAATTCAGTCAATCTTAACTATCATCAAGGAATTAAAGGAGCCAATATCACACACATCATCATATAATTAGTAAATAACAATAGTAAATGACTCAAGATAAATATATTACATACATATATATATAGAATATGAACTAATCGGAAATAATTTATCTACTAGTTAGAGGTAAGGTTGCGTGATTAATTATTTTTTAATTAACTTAAAATTTAAGAATAATTTTAAATTTAAAAATAAATATATTTAAAGTACATGAAATTTAAATATTTATTTATGAAACAAAGGTAAAACTGATAAATAATTAGTTTTAAGGAAAACCGTAGAGAAAAGAAAAGTTTATGTAAGTGAAAAATAAAAAAAAGTAAGGAATAGAAAACACATGGGAGTTAAATACTTTGGAATTGGAATCTAGAAAGTATAAATGAGAAATGCCAGGTGGATAATTCTCACCCTCACGTACAAATTCAGTGGACCCCACTCCTCTCTAGTCTTCCTTCTCTCTCTAATTTCGTTACCACACCAATACCAACGCCAGTCGCCAATCTCTCTCACTTTTTCATACAGACAACTCATGCTATTGCCTCCCCCGAAACCGAAACCAAACCCGGAGAGATAGAGAGAGAGAGATCCTGTCAATGGAAGAGGTCTCGGCTGGGGCCATTGTTCCGGCGGTGAAGCCTGAGCCTATGCCCTCTTCCTCCGCCGGGAGTATGTCGGAGCTGGACAAGGATTTCTTGTGCCCGATTTGTATGCAAATTATAAAGGATGCTTTTCTAACGGCATGTGGGCACAGCTTCTGTTACATGTGCATCATCACACACCTTCGTAACAAGACCGATTGCCCTTGTTGCGCTCATTTTCTCACCACTAATCAGCTCTTCCCCAATCTTTTGCTCCAAAAGGTCTAATCTAATCTAATCTAATCTTTTCCCTCGAGTATAACTAACTTACTTGGAATGAGAATGAAACTTTTTTTTTTTCCCAATATGGTGACCTTTTGTAGTTACTGAAGAAGGCTTCTGCTCGTCAAATCTCCAGAAATGCATCCCCTGTGGAAAATTTTCGCCAATCACTTCAACAGGTCAGTTATTGGATATTATCCTAATACCACACGACTTTCCATTTCGATGGATCTTTTTATGTATGGAATTCATACTGTGTTCTCTGTTCAACTTGTTCTATTCTATCTCTTACTGAAAGCTTTGTTGTTTTGGGTTCGACTGCGGTGTTGCCAAGTTTTTGTTTTTGCTATTAATCCTTACCTGATGTTGTTAAAGGTTTGTTCATGAGATGGAAGATTGTGAAGAGCTGTCTTCCACATCACTTTGTCATATAGGATTAGAGAGAACAAAATGTTGTATGTATACAGTGCTTATAAGTCATGTGTTAATCACTACTGACTGGAGGCCTACAGTGTTTATTGTTTTCAGCATTGCAATTGAGGCTTGTAAATATTAAGTTTATTATTACTATATAGTTAATTGAACATAATAATGGGATATGTTGTTGTCATGCCATGTCTTAAACAGTGTTTACTTTTAGCAGATAATTCAATGCATTAGTAGAATTTGTAAGTCATATGAAGTTGGAAGGCTTTAAATAAAAGTAACATAGCATATGTGGTGATCACTCGCCAGGGATGTGAGATATCAATTAAGGAGCTGGACAACCTCATTTCACTTCTTGCAGAGAAGAAGAGGAAAATGGAACAAGAAGAAGCTGAGCGAAATATGCAAATATTGATGGACTTCTTGCACCACTTGAAAAAGCAAAAAGTTGATGAATTAAATGAGGTTTGTGGCACATGCTTGAATACAATTTTACCACTCCCCCTCACCATCCACATGATGACTATCTTTCAATAGGACATGCTGAATTAGTGACTGGATGCTCCATGAATTTGGGTTTTGTACTTGTGGTTTGATTGGTTTACGTGGTACCTTTGGTTGGCAACAGTAGTTGATTGGCAAGATCTTTGAGCTTTTGTAGGTACGGGCTGATCTCCAGTATATTAAAGAGGACATAGATGCCGTAGAGAGACATAGGATGGAGCTGTATGATGCTAGTGACAGACACTCGATGAAATTGCGGATGCTGGGAGATGATCCCAATGCAAGGAAATTTTGGCCCATGACTATGGACAAGACCATTGGTGGTGCAATCAGCAGTTCATACAGTTCTAGAGGAGTTATGAGTGGGGGGAACTTTCCAACCAAGAGATTGGATGGAAAGGCACAAGTGAGCTCCCAATGGCTCCAGAGAAATAATAACTTAACAGGTCACGACTCCCAATTAAATCAGTCGGGGCTTTCTGTGGCAAGAAAAAAGCGAGTTCATGCACAGGTTTGTAATCTGGAACGTTTATGGGCTCAATCATGTCTTGTGCATGTTGATACTGATTTGAGAGCTTTTAGTGTTGAATATTGATTTGTATGGCTCAATGATGAAAATGCAGGTGTAATGTGTAAAGGCTATTTTTTAATCCTTATGCGTGATGTATTATTAGTTCCAACTCAACGTTATAAACCTACTATTTACTTGAAATTGGCTATCAGACATTTTTGTTTGCCAAGCATATTTCGGTGTTGACTATAAAGGTACTTTATTTTGGCTTCCCAAATGGAATTTACTTAAATTAGATCGTGCAGGTATTTTGGTGAATTTCTATGTGCTCTCTATTCTTCTTCTAAATTAATGTGTGATCTTTCTCCTAGATTTTCTGTCTAAAATCAAATTTAATTTCCTTGACTACTGCAGTTTAGCGACCTACAAGAGTGTTACCTACAAAAGCGTCGTCAGTGGGCAAGCTGCCCACCTAACCAGCCAGTAAAGGACAAGAACCTAATTAATAGGGAGGGATATAGTGCAGGTCTTAGAGAGTTTCAGTCTGTGCTGGGCACCTTCACACAGTATAGGTATAAAAACCTTAACCTGTACTAGATGGTAGGTTTTTTTATTTATCTTTTTTTTATTATCATTACCAATATTTATATGTAAGTGATGTTTTTCCTCTTCTGAAATCTGAACCAGTCGTTTAAGGGTTATAGCTGAACTCAGGCATGGAGATATATTCCATTCTGCAAACATAGTGTCAAGGTCAGTTTACTCATACATAGACAATTGAGGATTCTGTGTTAACTGTTTTACTCAACCTCCCCTTCTCTGTTATATGCATTAACCTGGATCTGTAAACACATAATGGTTTGAGCTGATTATTTGATTGGAATACTGTTGTATATATTTACGGTGGATGGGTTATATATGCTTACATGGATTCTCTTCCACTATTGTCTCACTGAATACAAAAAATGAAGAAAATAGAGAAAAAAAAACATGAAATTGCCTAAACTCACTAGGATGTGTTGCATATTTTGCTAGATTTTTCCTTTGTTCTTAATGTTTGTTAAATTCTGTTGAAATTCTTAACTTGAGATGTTGTCTACAGCATAGAATTTGACCGTGATGATGAATTATTTGCTACTGCGGGAGTTTCTCGACGAATCAAAGTTTTTGACTTCTCATCAGTAAGATCTCTTCTATGTTACCTTTTTGTTCATTTGTCTGTTGGGTGGATGAAAAAAAAAACACCTACATCATATGAACTGGGATTTATCTGGTGTATGTTTGTCTATAGTAGTTGAGACATTTGAAGTAGAAATCAATGGTTTGGTAGAAATAGTCACTTGGAGTTGGATAAATATTCAGTAGGGCATGACACATTGAGCGGCAGCAAATTTCTACCATGTGCACTATTTTGGTACATCAATATAAAATGAGGAAGTGAGTGATGAGTTCACCTGTTGTGTAGTATTCAATATTCTTTTGTTTCATGACGTTCCCTTGTTTGTTGAGAACCTGCAACTGAGGGTAGAAATGCGATCATTATTTCCAAAGGTAATTGTTGTATAGACTTATTCCACTTGCTTCGTTTCTTGAAACCATAGAAGCACCTTGCTGACTTGCGCAATAACTAAATGATAACTGCAATAATGTTTCCATCTGTTTTATTGCTATTTCTTCATTAATGTTTCATTGTTTTCTAGGTAGTAAATGAACCAGTAGACATGCACTGCCCAGTTGTAGAAATGTCAACACGTTCTAAACTTAGCTGCTTGAGTTGGAACAAGTTTGCTAAGAATCATATAGCTAGCAGTGATTATGAAGGAATAGTTACAGTTTGGGATGTAACAAATAGGCAGGTAAAATGGTAATTATTTTCATTTTTCTTTGTGGAGACTTCTTCATGGTTTGTGTGAGGAATGTGTTTAAATATCTTTTCAGAGTGTGGTGGAATATGAAGAACATGAGAAACGAGCATGGTGTGTTGATTTTTCTCATACAGAACCCTCAATGCTTGTATCTGGTAGTGATGACTGCAAGGTAAGCTGATACCTATTCATTTTTGAGCAATTTCTTATTTTTTGCGATTGTTTAATATAGTCATATTAAGTTTCATAAGTATGACAACATACATGGTTTAACTTGTTTTTTATAATGGTAAAGAAGAGATCAGAGAAATACTAGTTTAGTTATGTGCTTAGTCTATGTATATACACAAATTAATATGTAATATAAGGTTATAGGTTATAATTACAAGAGCATCCTTATGCAAATAACACTTCCCCCAAAATGGTGCATAATATCTCATCTAGATTAAATTTGTGACAAACATAAAAAGAGATTAGAGAAATATTAGTTATGTTAATTATATGCTTAGTCTACATATTTATACAAATAACTGGGATTAAAATACAGAGTTGTAGGTGTAATTACAACAGTATACCTTAACTCCTAACTCTCCTCTCAAATTGGTGTGTAAATGCCATTTGTACTTAGCTTGTACAATCGAGTGCTTTAAATAAAATAGCTGATAAAAAAGTTAGAAATTCTCATGTTAGTAGCTTTCACGAGTAAACAATAGTCAATCATAGTAGCTTTCACGAGTAAACAATAGTCAATCTTGATATGATTGTTTTGTTCATGGGAGACTGGATTTGATGATATGTTTTATGCTACTTGATTATTAGACTATAGTTTCAGAGGTGTCAATTGAACTTCTCCAATTTCTATCAATAAATGTCTCAACCATAATAACTCACATATGGAAAGAGCCATGAGATAACACTCTGCCTTTGCACTAAATTGCTCAGTGACTTTTTGTTTCTTATTCTTCAAAGAAATTAAATTTCCTACAAGAAATATTCATCTTCATGTGAAATTCTTATCATGGTTAATCTGCCTAATTAGCATTGGAGTATCCTGAAATTCCATTATATGCACGATTTTGCTATACGATACTTCATATTCAGGCTACCTTGATATAAGAATATGTATGAATGATTGCATCTCAATGCGAAAGTAAATAGAAATTTAACTATTGACTCACAATATTAATTACGAAGGAAATATCCAAACAGTCATAGGTAGTTTAGCTTTTTTAACTGTGTACTTGTTAGCATCAGAGTACAGATTGCCTTTTCAAATAATAATTTTATTATAATCCATGAGAATCTTAAGAATGGACTCTAAAGCTTCAATGAGCATGACAGGAGCATATTTTTACCTAAGATGCAACTATAGCATACTATAAAAAGTACCATAGAGGTCCCAAGTCATTGGTCTAAAATTGAGGATGATCTTGAGATCTTTTTCTCAAGCACATTCATCCCAAATGATAGGTATCTAAATAGAGCTGAAAAAGGGGTTCTTAAAATTCGAAGTGCACAACTGGTGATGACCGTACTTTTGTACATCACCTGTTGTGATAAGAGGCAGTTACCAACGAAAGATTCCGATTGGGCTTTGGGCTGTGAGCCTAGTAAATTTTCATGCCAGGGTCAGGCCAGCCTGGACCAATGCCAAGTCTAGCAGGCCTTAAGGCTGAACTTAAACTTTGTTGACATCCTTCTCGTCTCTATTTTCAATTTTGCATGGTATCAGAACTTCTATATCTCATGCCATCGGCACATGATTTCTGAAACTAAATACTTTCAGTGAGTGATTTAGAGAACTGTTTTAATGCTAAGAACATATAATTGTGTTGATTCCTTGCCACAGTTTATAAGCTTTTTCTTGGAAATAGATCATGAATAATGCGAGGGAGTTCATTGAAAATTATTCATTTACAATTCAGCTTGTGTGTTAGTCAACAAGTGCTCCACTTTCAAATAACTATACATGTGTGCATAATCAGGTAAAAGTTTGGTGTACAAACCAGGAAGCAAGTGTACTAAACATTGACATGAAAGCAAATATTTGCTGCGTCAAGTATAATCCAGGTTCAAGCACCTACATTGCGGTGAGCTTCTCTGTTCATATTTTAGTCGAGAACTACAGTGTTTTACCATCTGATTGGTCATATTTTGTCTGTGTTTAATTGTATTTTACTATCTGATGTTTGAATAACATTGAGATTGGTCATTCTTTTACCTAGTATTGGTACATATCTGCGGTATGTGGTCTTGTCTGCATGAAAGATGCATGCATAAAAGGCATTCTGTTCATCCACCTTTGTGTTTGTATTTGCTCAAAGTGCATAAAAGTCACCATGACTGCATCCTCACTCTACCCTGGTTGATTTTGAGGATAATATCCACTTAAAGGAGTCTTGGGACCTTTTGCAGGTTGGTTCAGCCGACCATCACATACACTACTACGATTTAAGAAACATCAGCAGTCCACTCCATGTATTCAGTGGTCACAGGAAAGCCGTTTCGTATGTCAAATTCCTGTCTAACAATGAGCTTGCATCAGCATCTACAGACAGTACACTACGGTTGTGGGATGTGAAGGATAATATACCAGTAAGTTAAAATGTTTAAAGGATCAAAGATACATCTGATTTCTTTTCCATTCTGGTAAATGTAGGATCATTTGGTTGACTTTAGTTCTTACTCCTATATATCTGGAGCAAATTGACAGCCACCTTTGTTCTTCCTGAGTGATGCTTACAGGTTCGGACCTTCAGAGGTCACACAAATGAGAAAAACTTTGTGGGTCTCACAGTAAACACTGAATACATTGCTTGTGGCAGTGAAACAAATGAAGTCTTTGTTTATCATAAGGTTAGCTATATCAAAAATTAAACCTGATATTCTTTCTATTATATTCTTGTAAGGTAGAAACAAATGTTTTGGAATTTCACTTTGCAGGAAATTTGCAGACCCGTTACATGGCATAGATTTGGTTCACCTGAAATGGATGATGCGGATGAGGATGCAGGAACTTATTTTATCAGTGCAGTCTGCTGGAAGAGTGATAGTCCGACAATGCTAACTGCAAATAGTCAGGGTACAATCAAAGTCTTAGTTCTTGCAGCTTGAGTAAATAATACAGAGAAATTGTAATATAAGAAAAGGAAAGTAATCTACTATTATTCTAGGTCCTGAGTCTATTAAAGGGTTGTTAATTGTAGATAACAGTAGAGGTAGAGGTCAAACTTGCAGTTTTAGAGGCTGTGGCTATGTTATATCCTCCTATTACTTGACAGAGGAATGTTTCAGATCAAGGTGTTATTTAGATATTGGTTATTGTATACAAGATTCCATTATAAAGAAAGATGAAATTGTTGCTGGACAAGCCTACTCCCTATGGGTGGATATACCTAAAGAGTAATCTCACCCTTTGCTTCTTGTTATTATTTGTGAAGGAAATCTGCACGTAGCAAATTCCTGGGTCGGGTGTTCAGTCTTTTCCATTAATTTGTCTTTTGATAATACAGAGTAGTGTTCTGTGTTGATATTTGTTGCTGATCCTCGTCAGAAAGCGCGAGTCATGTCTATGCCAGTGTTTTAGGCATATTTGGGCTCTTGAAAATGGCAAACCCCTAATGGAGCGTTAGCACCTAAGCCAAGCCCTATATTAACTTAAAATTGAATGGTGATGAAGCATGTACTGCTAATCCACCACTCCCTTGAAGTTTGAGTACAGAACTACATGCATCTTAATTGTAAGTTACGGTAAAAGAACCCAAGAAAAGCAACTTGTGAGCTGGTTAGTCGAACCATGGACGTATACAATGCAAGCAAATGAAGCAAACATGTATATGTTTTGCAAGTTTTATGTCTAATAAGACCTTCAATATACTGTAAGTATATGGATTATATCTTGCAGTATGAAGAAAGTATATGGATTGTATCTTGTAGTATAAAAGGTTATCATTCCCATGAGAATTATGTAAGGTTAATAATTTGAACCTAACTTTGTCTAAAATATTCATAATGTGATTTAAATAAAAATAAATATCAGAAATTGAAACAAATAGTAAAACAAAACAAATAATTCAAATAATAAGTGAACTTGCAATTAAATTTAGGGTTGTGATCAAAATTGAATACTTATGACTTATTCTTTAATTATTTTGTTTTCTTTACTATTTTTCATCTAATTATGTGTTTGATTTTAGATTTCCTAAGGTATTGATTACTCTCTCTCAAGATTTAATCAATTAACCCTAATTGAATTGAAATTTTCCAGATTTACAACCTCTCAATTCGCAAAACTTTCCGTAATATTTTTAATTAGATCTGAATCTATCTATTAGATAAGTAATTTTTGAAATAAGATCTCTCTTCGAATGATTATTAACTTGATAATTGAGGGTCAATTAAACTACCAACTCTTGTTGTACAATCTAACACTAATTACTTTTGGCTCACTCCCTCGGTTTATTGTCAAGTTTAAGCATAAACAATTATCACAAACATCCAATATGTATTGAAATCAACAATAATTGAAGTCTCAAAATAAATCCAAAAAAATCCTAATATGACCCAAGCTTGTGTGGTTGGTGCCTCGATTAATCTTTTTTTCCTAATTCATAATGCGACTATCCAATTAAATATAGAGAGCTTATTCTAAGTTGTTTGATAGCTAGGTTTAATTAACGAGCTCTTCTTAATTAAACAAGACCTAAGAGAAAAAAAAGGGTTAACAGAGCTTATTGTTAACCTACGATTAATAGTTATTAGGAGAGGTATAAAAATAATAATTCAATGAAATATGTTCAACTGTGTGTAGGCTGACATTGAACGAATGACTAACTCCCTAACGAATAGATCACTTTCATCATTTTTAGGTTGTTTGATTTAATTTGCTTTCGTTAGTGTAGTTCCATGATAGTGTATAGGATGCATAGCAATTCCCATAGAGATCAGAAGCTGTTGGACCAATGGTGGTTGACAAGTTAAATTCCTTATTGTTTTGATAATAACATGATATATAGAATTGGTTAAGA
>JAOQMR010000009.1:4326131-4338337 GCA_027563865.1 Erythroxylum pelleterianum | reverse complement strand
TATTATTAATTAATAATAGTAATTATTAATATTAATTAATAATATTTATTAATAATATTAATTAATATTATTATTAGTGTTAGGTTTTAGACTATTCTTGAGGGTAATTTTGTCATTTCATTACGTGTTCTGTTCTTGTCCTTAGGACAAAAATTTTTGTACCACAGTCTTGGAAGGAACAAAAATTTGTCTTTGTCCTCTGAAGACGGAACAAAAATGGGCGAAGACAGCAAGCAAACGCATCGGAGGACAGAACTTTTCTGTCTTTGTCCTCCGTCCTTGCGTCCGAGGACGGTAACCAAACACTACGTTATAGTCATTTTGTATGAATTAAATACTTTTATTATAGATAATAATTTTATTGTCAATTAAGATAATTTTTATTTTATATCATCAATCAACTTTCTATATTAATAAATTAAATGTAGAAACAAATCAAAATATTATCAATAGATAACTGATAACTGTATAAATTATACATCAATAATAATATTATCAAATAAAATAAATGCAGGGAAATATTAAAAAACATTATTAGTAATTTTAACGACAGAAAAATAAAATATGTCGATAAAATGCAGTGAATTTATAGAGAAGCCTTGCCCATCGCTACATTTACCGACCTAAACAAACATTCCGTCGCTAAATTTATAGACAATGAAAAAAATTACCATTGCTAAATATAGCAACAGAACAGAAAATATCCGCTGGTAACTTAGTAACGAAAATTTTGTACTCCGTCGCCAATTATTACCTAGGCCGTTTCTCCGACGACTCATTCCATCTGTAAATTTTGTCGCTAATGTGGCTTGCTGACGGAAAACCTTCACATTCTGTTGGTAATTTTCGCCACTAAACCCAATTTTTCTTGTAGTGTGCGTGAATATGAAAATGATATAGGCATTTTTTCTTTGTATAAATTACATTAGCCAAATAGCCTACCCCTTGATGTGAATTTTCCTTTGTTACGCCCCCTTGAGCTTTATTAGCCTTTCTTTTTGTGCTAACCACATTACATTCTTTAAACCTAACTAAATGTCACATTCTTTAAACCTAACATTGCACTTGATCGTATCTTGAGTGTTTTTCTTGTTTCACTAGCTTTCATGGCTTTTACATTACACAATCCAAATACATCTCATCTTAACCTTTGCCTACATTACAACCCTAAAAAGTCTTTGATTCATGATTATGCATGTGAATCTTAGTGTTGGAGAACTGAAATAATATGCAAGGTTGCGGAATGTCATATTCATGAATGATATTTTAGTATATCTTATTTAAACACATTTTCCAGTCTACCTTTAGATTGTTCAGTTTCTAAAGGTAATGAATATTGATTGATCATGAGTAGAACCATTGGTTGTTAAGTTATTGCTATGTTTTTTGAAAGTTATTCAATTTTTCTTATGATTGCATATTCTAAGGAAAGATGAGAAATGAGTAAATGTTTTGGGTTTGTGATTTTAATTTAGATATTTTGCCCGAGGACGGTCAATTACCCAAAGTCATGATTATGCATGTGAATCTTAGTGGTGCAGAAATGAAATAACTTGCAATGTTGTGGAAAGTCTTAACCATGAATGGTATTTGAGTGTACCAATGAATTTATCATATTTGAACACATTTTATCAAAGTCTACCCTTAGATTGCTCAGTTTCTGAAGGGAATGGTTATTGATTGATCTTAAGTAAAATCATTTAATGTTTGGTTCTTTTCATGGTTTTGAAAGTTATTTCTTTTTTCTTATGACTATATATTCTTAAGAAATATGGAAAATTTGAAATTGTTTTGCTTTGTGACTTTGATTTTGTTGTTTTGCCCAAGGATGGTCAAAAGCTAAGTTTGGGGGAACTTGATGTATGCTTAATTGTTCATACATTCACTCCTTAACACTTAATGATTATTGTTGTGAAATGCTTAAGATATCCATTCTAGTTCATATTTGGTATTAGGTACAATTCGGAAGTTCAAGAGATAAAATGAGTTAAAAGCACATTCCTTGGGATGCTTATCTTGATTTTAAACTCATTTGTCTTTGTGATACAAGAAGGAAATATACTAGAGTTAATATGGGGAAAGAAAATGCAAGAAATGAATAATTCACCATATGGTAGAAGATGCATGATCGTGCACAGTTTTGAAAGATGCATAGCTGGATGCACGACATGCACCCAACCGTGCATCTTCCTAGAACCTAATTTTTCACATAAATAGACATTTGACCGGCTAAATGAAGGATCAATCATTTTTGAACAAAGAGGAGGGGCAAAACATGCACTTTTTGGAGACCCATGAAGGGCTAGGCTTTCTTCTTCTAGTTTTAAGGTGAAATCGAAGTCGAGGAACAATTTTGGGCATATCATCATTGTGTATATTTTTTCTTTCTCTTTCTAGTGATTGTTTATGTTATCTTAAGCTTACTGATTTAGGTATTCATGTATGAATGATCATTATTATCGTTCTTATTATATTGTTTATGTATGTGAATTCATTTCTAGAATCTTGAATACAATTTGTAATAGTTCTGTTTTGGATTCATTTGTGGCAACTAACGATGCTAAATCAGTATGGATAATGTAATCTTGGTTAAATAACTCGAACTTATATGGTTGTTGCCTTAATTAATCTGTTCTATTTCAAGTCACAAAATAAGTTAAGAGAAATCCTAATATGAAATTTGAACATCATCAACGTGTATAACATCCTCAATACTAGTTCATGCATCAAACTTAAAGAAAAGAAACAAAGGAAAAACAAAAACATTAGTTAGATTGGTCTGGAGTTTACTGGATAGTTATTGATCTTCTTGCTCCCTCCATGATCTTCCTTCTATTTTCCCTGATTTGGTAAGATGGTGCCTGCCTCTTTTGAGTCTTCATTTATAGTAAATGAGTGACTTAGGGTTAAGTTTAGGGCTTACCCATGCCACATTGTCTTAAAAATGGCCTCCAAACATCAAAACATATGAAAAACCCTATGTCTGGTGAGAGTCTGTCATGATTGTGACAGTGGTTTCTGTCATGATCTTAACACTCTATACACGACCGTGACACTGGGGAGGAACCGTCTATCACGACTATGACACTCATTTCACAATCATGACCCTGTCTTTTAGCCCAAGTAGTTGCAAACTTCCTTCATTCTTCATTTATCTGGGTTCATTCACTAACAAACACATCAAAATACCTAAAGAACATAATATTAAGGTCCAAAACCATACTTTAATCCACATAAACACTTAAAACATAAGCAAACAATCAAACATAATGTGAACTACAACTATCAATATCTCTAGCAATCCATTTAACCCTTATTATTCATACTGTGACTTAATTATATATAAGATCTTATACATTGACTAGTTCAATCCTATATATGAAATCCAACATTGAATCTTCTATGCTTATTAATTTAATCTAACATAACTAGAAAGCAAGCACAATTCTCAAGAAACTAGATTCTTTTATAAAACAAAGAAATCAATTCAAAGAAATTTTTTTGCTTTATCCCACTTAAATCTATATTCCAATTAAGTTTTTAAAAAGTAAAAGAAAAAAATAACTAATAAAGAATATATGATAAAAGAATGAGTTATTATAGTTCCTGAATCTCGATGTTTCTTAAATGATTTTTTGATTGAATTCTTGATTTTCTCTAAAGTTGTTCCTTTTTATATATATTTTTGAATTTCCTCAAGCCTTATGAATAACATTTGGCACTTTAAGGCTTCTCTCTCTTTTCTCTTTTCTTTCTTCATCCTTTATCACAATAACTTGAAATTTTCATTAAACATATGTCAAACAAGAGACCCTATAGCTCCCTCAATTCCTACGCCTCTGTCAGCTTCTTTTCACTAACAACTGCCACCAAAAAAGTATAGAAAGGTCATATATTAGTCTTGTGTTTGTATTGGCCAAAAACAAAATCAAATAGAATGAACTTACATAGAACATGGTTTGAACGTGGTTCCCTATTTAATATATTTTCCTGAACATAGGACCCTATTGCTCCCGTGTTGGTGAAGATAGGCCCTTATTGGTTCCATGTTTTGGTTCCTTCTTATAAAATCATGACAAAATCACTACAACTTAATTTAAAGTTCCACAACTTCATTTCTTCTTCATTGAAAAACTAGAACAAGGCCCATAAATAAAATATAAGGGAAAATAACGATCAAATCCTATTGAAATCGTTAGAAGACAAGCTAAATACCCTTAGTATAATACTAAAAATGGAGTTATTAGAATTTACCACTTTTACATCGTCAATTTATTGGATATTTGATACAGTTTTAATATCAGAGTGATTACGAAAGCTCTTTAAGCATAAGGTTGTTTCCATTTTCATTGAAGGATCATGCTAAGTAGTGGTGAAGAAATCACTTGGAGCCTTAATCATAATATAGGAAAATCTTGAACAGAAGTTTCTAGCTAAGTAGTTTTCTCCATTAAAGCTAGCTAATATCACAAACAACATCTTTTCCTTTCAAAATTTTGATAATGAAACACTTTAAGAAATTAAATAAATACAAATATCTAATGAAGAGCTGCCTACATCATGACCTTCTTATATAGATTCTAGTGAATACCTTTTATGATGGTCTAACCAATTCAAAATAGTAGATGATATAGGAAACTGTTAGTGGGACTTTGAATAATAAAACTCTAAAAGCAATTCTAAGACTAATATAGTAGATGGAAATAAATAAATATTAGCGGTAGTAATGAAAAGTAAATGCTAAAAAAGTAGTAAGTAAATATAATATTGATGTCATGACTATATTAACATCTCAAGTTGAAGCTTTAATATAAAAAACTTATGCACCAAAATTGACCATAAAGAGTATCTCCAATAATGAGTTATGAATTTTATGGAGGATATAAAGGCATTGAATGTTAAGCTAGAAATCCTACAGTATAACAAGTTGACTACATAGGCAGTTTCCAAAAATAGAATATACCCTATAGCATCATTTATAACCTAGGATGGAGAAATCATCTAAGTCTTTCACAAATCAACTAACCAACTTAGAGGCAACTTTTATATGTATTCCAACAATATATATATATAAAAAAGAAGCAGCCAACTATAAAATGTGACATTAAAAGACTTCATGAAAGAAACTAAATCTTAACTTTAAAACTAGGAGGCTTCAAGAAAGAAACCTTTAAAATTAAATTAATCATTTGACAAAAATTATAGCTAAAAGATAGCAGGGTACATTGTCTAGTGACATAATGACTAACGTTAGGCCACATATTAAATTAATCGTATTGAATGGGTGAGAATTTACGAATGATAGGAATGAAGAAGTCGATAAAAACATTTCTAAACAAGAAAAAGAAAAGGAAGAGCATAGCAAAGTAAGGTAATATAGGCCATGAATTCCCTACAAAGTTAGATTAATACAAGAAGCAAATAAGGAAGAAATAGAGCAAGAAAATGTTGAGGAGGAGGTATTAGAGATAGAACAAGATGGAGTCAACACCATCATCCAAGACATTATACTACCAAAGCTAAATGATCTAGGTTGTTTTATTATTTCATAGATTAATAATAACTTTTTATAACTAAGGAATTAACAGATTTTGGGTCAATGTTAATCTAGTTATTAATCCATATTAAAAAATATGGGGCTTGGAGAACTAAGCATATTAGGAGAGCAATGCAATTTATAGATAGTAGACATCCTATAGGTATCAAGGAGAATGATTTAATCAAAATTGATAAGTTCATTTCCTGAGATAAATTTTACATTCTTGATGTGGAATAGGAAAATGGTGAACCTTTAATTCTAGGTAGGTCTTTCCTAGTAATGACTAGAATAATCTTTAATGCTAGGCCAAAGTTTTGATTTACACCTCATCTTTTCGCAATAGGTTTGATTACGCCCCTATCATTCATTAGTACGACTTTTCACCCTAAAGTTACCAAAATAGTACTCATTATACCCTAAATAGTGTGTAAAAGATGTAACAAACATAATGGTATGGCTTGTTTAGATCTTTTATTAAACGCCAATGTCAAAATCACACCTTTGATTAATATTTTTTGAAATATCATTTTTAGGATCATTTCAGCATCTGGTGGGTCTAAGTTGGCTAGTTATGATATCCTATAAGCTAAATTAATGATTTATAGACAATAAATTTCAAAAATTTTAATTCTGCTAAGATTTAAGTTCTTACTAATACCATTTTTGAAACTTTTAAAGTGTAATATGATATTGTAGATAATGATAGGGATTAAGTTAGATTTGTTAGAAAATGTTAAGAGGCAATTTGTACCTTTTTTCTTAATGTTGAGGAAGGTAAAATAAAACTTAGGTTAAAAAGGATAAAATTTGCTGCTTAATATTGGATGACAATATCTAGTTTTTAGTTAATGATCACTTACGCTAAGATAATTTTTTAAATCTTTTGCTAAAATAAACCATGTATCAAGTAACAGGGCTAAGAAAAGGAAGATAAGGAACAATGTTATGGAAAGAGAAAAAATGAAATGAGAATCCATGCCTAAGTAATTTAAGTTCAATTTTCAATTTTCAATTTTCAATTTTCATTTTAAGATTGTAAAGTTTTTGTTTTTTTATTATTTTCCTTGTCACTTAAATGTGAATTCTAGTTGTTTATCACACTTTTCTTAGACAGTAGGAAATGAATGGCTTAAAGAAGTTTCTTTTCTCCTTCTTTTCATCCCTTTTTTATTTTATTCCCAGCTACCATAAAGTACGAATCGGAACACCCTGAAGACATTCCAGTACATACCATATAATAATTGCGTGTTAGAGCAATCATAAATCTCACTTAAACATGGCATCATCATTCTTTATTCTCCTATATGACATCCTCAAGAAGACACAATAATTTAAAACCAAAATTTCTCATTTCATTCCATAAATTCGAACGTAAAATACATTGTATCTTTCGAATATCCATACATGTACATCATCATATCCTAATACAAAATATGCTACATGTAAAAGGAAATGCCCAAATTGTCTAACTAATCATTCAGTCCCAGTTGACCGACCTTCGAGCCATATCTTCTCCCAAAAGTACAAGAATATACTTCTTGTAGCATCTCTCAGTAGCAATCTCCTCTCTCGGTCTTAAAAAATCAATGCGCAATTTTGGTTAGTTTTGTAAACTTAATGAGGTAACCATCATTGATAGTTCGCTCAATTCATACATCACATCAATACACTTAACATATAATTCACATCTTTGCATATGCATAAAGTATCACATTTCACATTCGCATTCAACATAAGGAAACAATACAATTTAATCAGCCAAACATATGTATTAAAATGTATATGCAATGTTCGTGAGACTCACTTTCCTTTATTATTATCGTTGTGACCGAGTGCCTTTTTACTAGCTCATATCCCTTAGTGGATACTGAGCTGTATCAATTAATGTCCCATATCCCTTAGTAGATACTAGGTACATTCAAAACTGAGCCCGAGGCTCTGATCACAGTTTGAGCTTTAAGCTCTTTACACTGACGACTTTGGTCACAACTACCTTTATCTTTCATGCATTTATGTAATGGATGCTCCACATTCTTAGATTCTCAGTCAATCTGATGATTTCACATTCATATTCAATTCACGTTTATCATGGAACCTAGGTCTAGCATTTAACAAAAATCGTCGAGAAAACATTTATTTCTTCTCATTCACATATAAGTAGCACTTCAATATCACATTCATTCATCAGAAGTCTCAGATCTTCATTGTCCGAAATCAACATAATCAAATCACATTCATTAGATAATCAAACATAATATAAAACAAACAACTAATTGAGTGAGGTTGTCTAGGTTACTCACAATTTGCTTCCGAAGCTATTGCCTCGAAGTTCCAGCAATGTCTGGATGTTGACATTCCAATTGCTGCTCTATATCATGGAATACATACACATATCACAAATTTGGACAATTGTATAAGTGTCTATTAATGCACGCATATGTATATGAAATATGTACAATGCATGTTCAATGGCATTCTTGGGTACATTTCCTTAATACTCGTCTCAAAATCAATTAACATGATCTTTGAATCATTCCTTAACACCTAATACACTCTTCTTACGTTAATAGCTCAATCCTACTTCAATTAGGATCATTCAATATCATTATCAAGCCTAAATATCTCATTAGACAAACGTTGATAAGTCAATCATTTATAAACAAACTTATCTTGAGACAAAAGGCTTAACGTTTTCTATAAATGTCGGATTAATGTCATTCTAGGATGGTTTCGAAGAGGACTTTGAGATTTAAAATTTTGTGAAGACCACAAAGAGAGATTTTGCCATCTAGAGGGCCAAAATTGTGAATTTCTAAAAGTGTACAGTGAATGCCCGCTAAACCGACATACACCTCCCCCTAACGGACATACATGGGGTTGGGAAGTCCGTTTAGCGGACTTATGTCCGTTTAATGGACATGGGCGAGGCTAAGAGTCTTTCCAGGCCTGAGAAGGTCCATTTAGTCGACCTAAAATCCGTCTAACGAATATAGGTGAGACAAAACTCACTCAAAAGCCTTCCCAATAGTTTCTACATCTATCCTAACCTCACTTTCACTCTAAATTGTCCCAAATTCACTTCCTCTATTGCAACATCATTTCATAACAATTCAAATATCAATTTTATTTCATTAAACTCTCTAATCTCTACTAACTTGATTCATCACTTACAATTAATTCTCATCATTCATGAATTCCTATCTTTCTTTTTCATAACATATCTCACTTATATGTATCAACAATTCATTTTCAAAATTCATTGTCTCAAGTTGATAACTTCCTCAAGTATACCTAATTTCAACTCAACATCATCCATACATAATTCATATTCCCTACTTGATCATAAACACTCAAAATAGGACACATTCTCATACACTCAAAACAGAGCACATCATATACATTCATTGATGGTGTGAATATTTGCTTATTATATTAATGATTTTGTTGAAGTTTTGGGTAAATATTCCTGTGGAAAGGGTGTAATTTACTTAGTTCTATGTATTTTGGGAAGGAGATGACAATTAGGCCAAATCAAAGATATTTTGGCTGCTGTCGCTTAAAGTTTTGGGCTGTAGCTGCTTAACCCCAATTTTTGGGCTGACTTCAGACTTTGTGTAGTAAGCCGTGCCCACGGCTTAAGGTCGCGCGTAAGCAGACACCTGATACAGAGTTGGAGTCGTAACTGGACTTTTAATGGGAGGTGATTCAGCTTTGAAAGGAGGGATCTTCTCTGAGGATTAGCGAGGGAAGTTAGAGATTCTTTCCCACTAAAAATATAACTCTTAAGACATAAAGGATCATCGATAAAAGGCTTTTAGGGGGAGATCAATTCTGGAGTTTTTTTTGATAGATTTTACATATTAGGGCAGACTATTTACTTCTTCTTGGGCATGTTTTGTATAGCCATGAGTGGCTAAACCTACTCTAGTCTAGCAAGGGCTGATCAAGTTCAAGTTCATATGTGTTGTGAGATCTAAACTTAATTGTTATCCTTGGATTTCTGCAGTATTTATTCATTCTATATTTTATTCATATCATTATCTTGTTGGTTGTTGCAATAAGAGCTCGTTGTGCAATTGACAGGGTCGTAATTAGCCAATCAAGGTTTCTAGATCCGTGATTGTCTAGTTAATCTTGATAACAGTGGCAGGTAATATAATTCTCAAGTTATATTATGAGGGTGAATAATCTGATTCAAACAGTCATGCTTGTTGATCTTGTTGGTCAGGTTTGGGTCTTTCTAGTTCTTAAAACTATTAGCTAATTAAATCCTAGACGCGTGTCGGGGTTGTTCGTCAATAAGGGGTTAGTTAGAAGGCACGTGTCTGGCTAATATAAAACTAAGAAAAGATGAGATTATTAGAAGCATTTCAATAATCATCACTAATCTATTGTGGGATCCGGATTTATTCTTTATTTCTATGATCAACCATAGAACTTGAATGAGGTTACCTTGTTAAATGCTATTAATCTGATTTCATTTCAATCTAATTTTATATGCTTGCTATTTATTAATTTCAGTATTTTTACTCATCAATTACAAAACCCCCCTTTTGTTTCTTTGTTCTTGATTCCCTGGTTGTTAATAGGATTGATTAATCTCCAGTCTCTATGGATACGACTCTACTCACTTTAGCTACAATTTAATTCATTTTTTAGGAGTAGATTTTATTTTCGGTGGATTCGACACCCATCAAATTTTGACTCCGTTGCTGGGGATTGGTTTGATTGATTTTTTCCTTTGATGAATAGGTCTGATCGGTTAGGAGCACTGCAGTTCGATTTTAAGATAGAAAAGATGGCAAAGAAGCTGAGGAAAGAAGCAAGGTTACGGAAGCTAGCATCTTCTACCGCGATTTTAGTGACCGAAGAACAAACAGCCCCTAAAACACTTTACCTTTCTAGCGAATCAGATTTAGAAAACGAGATGGCTGAAGACAATCGCACTTTGAGAGAGTTAGCAGTCCCCCTATCAATCAGCAGCCATTGTGCATTACTTACCCCAATTTAGAGGCTCCCTTCAAATTGAAATCGGGCTTGATCCATCTGTTGCCTACTTTTCGTGGATTGGAGAATGAAGATCCTCATAAACATCTCAAAGAATTTCATGTTGTTTGTTCAACCATGAGGCCACAAGGAGTGACAGAGGAGCAAATCAAATTGAGGGCCTTTCCATTTTCCCTAGCTGATGGAGCCAAGGAATGGTTGTTTTACTTACCCCCTGGGACTATTAATTCATGGACAGATATGGTGAATAATTTTCCTAGATAAATTTTTCCTTCCTCCTGTGTCGCTGGGATTCGAAGAGATATTTGTGGGATTAAGCAAAGGGAAATCTTCATGAGTATTGGGAGCAATTCAAGAGATTATGTGCCAGCTGCCCCCAACATGGGATATCAGAGCAAGCCCTTATTCAGTATTTTTATAAAGGGCTATTACCTAAGGAGAGGAGGAGCCATTGTCAACAAGACACCACAAGGAGCTCAAGATTTAATTTCTACGATGGCCGCAAATTCTCAGCAATTTGGGTTCCGCCAAGAACCCTCAAGAAGGGTTAATGAGGTAAGTGTCTCTTCCTTAGAAGATAAATTAAGTCAACTAACCTCTTTGGTTTAAAACCTGGTTGTAGGGAATACACAACAAGTGAGGGCGTGTGGAATTTGCGCCTACACGGGTCATCCTATAGATATGTGCCCCACTTTGCAAGCTGATACCCCTGAACAAGTAACTGCCTTTGGAAAATTTCCTGGCCCACCACAAAGGAATTATGACCCATACTCAAATACTTATAATCCTGGGTGGAGAGATCACCCAAATCTCAGTTGTGGGTCTAGATCGCCAAATTTTCAGCAATTTCAACAGAGGTTACCCCAACCAAATCCTCCAAGATCAGGTATGTCTCTTGAGGATATAGTCAAATCACTTGTGACTAACACACAACAATTCCAACAGGAGACGAGAGCAAGTATACAAAATTTGGAGACTCAAGTTGGTCAATTGGCAACGTCCCTAAGCAAGTTAGAGTCTCAAGGTAAATTACCTTCTCAGATAATAGTGAACCTAAAGGAAAATGTAAGTGAAATTACCTTGAGAAGTGGGAAAGAGTTGGAACCTGCTGCCGAAACGAGACGTGGGCACGACTTAACACCTGCTGCTGATCGCGGCTCTGTCGTTCGATTAATATAATCGACCTTGGAAACCGGTCAAAATAATTTAAATCTAAGATTGCAGCATGCTGAACCTCGAGTCGTCTCTCAAAGGGACCGTGTAGAAATTGATTTAAAACTAGCCTAAGTCGAATGATGCAATTAAAGCGATTAAAACCGGGGGTTTTGAATGATTAATCTGAATAAAATTAAACAAAGCATAAAATTAATTTTTGGAAATTTAAACAATTACTAAAAATTAAGATTGAAAACAATTAATTAAAATTCTCTTGAAAATGCGGCTCAGGTTATCATTGTTCAAAATGATTTTCGGGGTTGGAATCCACTAAGTTTCGAAAGATCAACCTTAACAACTCGTTAACTCCAAGAATCTCGGTAAAAACCTTAGTGTATGAAATGAAATAATTCATGCAACAGGTCAATCAGATAAACACAATCAACTCAATCAAACACAACTAGGCAGATCAAGTAAATTAATGCAAAATCCGAATGACATACAT
>JAOQMR010000009.1:4298026-4319305 GCA_027563865.1 Erythroxylum pelleterianum | reverse complement strand
GTTATTTTTCATAATTATAGGAATAACTTTATGAAAGTTATTTTGTCTATTTAAGGAGAAAGGAAGCTAGCACTTCAAGTCTTGAATTTTCTCTCCAAAATAGTTTTGGAAATTGCTCTGTGGATACCGTTAGAGGCTGGACACGTGAACAGCTAGTGATTGATCAGTCAGAGAAAAACAGTCTAAGTTTTTCTCCGGAAAGCAAACAAGGTAGGATTTCTGATCCGAATATATTTTGATTCAAGTTTATTCAATTATCGGGATCCGCTAGGAATTCGTAAAAAATTTTAATTTCCGCTGCGCCCGTGATTCGATCACGGTTGGATTTCTACACAATTGTCAAGTGTTCCTATTGAAACTTCTTTTGTTAAATCATCTATTTTATTAAACTTGTATTAAGTTGTTATAAGTGTTCCTCTAAAAGGAAATATATTATTAAATTATTAGAATAGATGCTATCATGTGTTTGTTATAGAAAAAAATTTATAAGACTACTTTAGGTTGAACTTAACATTGGTCTTTATAAGAATAAATTGACATAAAATTAATAAAATATCTATTTTGGAGTCTCTAAGACCACAAGGTATTTTAGATGATATAAAATGGTAAGAATGTATTCTTAGAATGAGCAAAACATGTGTCTTTGCATTGCAATGGCTTCTCGACTAAAAATTAGCAGTGTGATCATTGATTTTAATATATTACAATGTTGATGGTGAAAATTTAATACTGTCAGATGTTATTCAACTTGGTATAGATTGAAAAGCTATGGTAACACATTTATGGCATGAATATTCTTTCGAAGAAATCAATACTTTAGAGATTTCGTGTGTAATGTAGTACTTCACTCCTACATGGGAAGGGAGAAGAGAGGTAAAATCCTTTATGAGTTTATGGAAAGGACTATTAATTAACTTCATGTGAAGCTATTTTTAGGTCTATAATTTTTTAAGCCTGAACTAGAGTTATTATTGGACAAGTTTGAAGTTGGAGCACTACAAAATGGTATCATAGAAAAAATATTTGATAATTCGATTTAAGCCAAATCCTGTGATGAGTGGTAACATCAACAAGCTCATAAACAACATATGACTCCAAGATAAATTCAAGTCTTGCTCCACATCTGAAGAGGTGGGTAGACTTTTAGCCTTAGATCAAGGTATAATGATGACCTCAAGTGTATTGTGAAATCCAATTTAGGGTAAGGGGTGGATATCATAATCTCATACCAAGCAAATGAAGAAAGGAGAAAGATTTTATAAACTTAAAGAAATAACCACTAATCTTCTTAAATAGTTATTTTTGGCATGTAATTCTCTTACACACAAATAAGAGTTATTATTGGTTCAGTTTAAACTTGGGGCATTACATGTCTCTTTTAGTAGACTAATCACTACTATTTCGTATAACAGAAAAGATTTAACATAATATTATTAATTATTCACCATATAAGGAATGTATTTTTACACTATAAGAAATTAGCAATTCACCGACGGAAAACACCGTCGATAAAATATCGTTTTCCGTCGATAAAAGTAAATACCGACGGAATTTGGTGCCCGAAACCTTCGATCGGTAATTGTCCCGAAGGTAAAAATACCGACCAAAATTTTCGGTCGGTATATAGAAACGAAATTTACGACGGAAATTTGGTGTCAGTATTTGTATAACGACGGAATCTGCCAGAACAAGTCCGTCGGAGAAATTTAGCGATTGTCTTTTATTCGGTCGGTGAGGTGAAGGTAATTCAACCACGTTTACCGACGGAAATTGTTCCGTCGGTAAATGCGTATAATAATTTCTGTTTATTTTATTGTTATAGTTTAGTTGTTATAACAATGTTATATTACATATATACTTTAATTATTTGACTTACGTTATATTAATAATTTGTATATATTGTGAGTTTTATGAGAATATTAATAAATAATAAAACATATGAAGAATTCAATTTATTAACTAACAAAGAAGAAAGAACAAATCTTATATTTTTTAATTAAAAACAAATGACAATGTTATGCTAATGTTGTGGATATCATGGATGCTCTGAACTGTTCCCCTCCCCCCCCCCCCTCTTTAACAATTCCATCTCCTGCCTAAGCTGTGCCATCAGCTCCATGTGATGTCTTTCCTTCTTTCGTTTGCATCGTCTTACTTTTGCTTCGTCTTACTTTGATTCGTCTTACTTTTGCTTCATCTTACTTTTTACTCTCCAGCATCGCCACTTATAAAGATCTTAACTTTTGACTCAAATATTCAAAATTTATATACTATATACCGTTGGAAAGATAAAAGAAAGATCTACAAGTATCAAAAAGGAAACTTTGTCAAAATCTAAATAGATCAATCCCAAATTTTCTCCCAAAGTTAGAACACGAATTTTACATTCAGCTCCCAATGTACTGCACCCAATTCTCAACTTCATGAAATTTTGAGACTCTTAGAGACAGAATTCAAATTTGATGTCTTCATAAGAAATGTAGCCATATGTTTCTATTTTAATCCAAATAAAAAATAATCTCATTTGGATAAATAAAGAAAAAGTTATGGTTAACAGACTGAAACATACTTAGTGAACATTTTCCATATCACTACCAATTTTGTTTCCAAATCTTTCATCATCACAACTCATACCAACATCACTCTTTCTACTCCCTCTACTTCTCATTTTAAATAAAATCACATTTAACATCAATCATACTTGGAAGTTGTCAATGAATGCATTTACCACTTTTTAATATGCCAATATTCAATATTTATGTGCATATATGCTAACATTATGCATGAGCAAGCAAATGCATTTCCTTAATCTCTCTTTGAGCTCCCATGTACTGAAATCTCGGGTCCTAATCTTTAATATGGGGATGAGATGTTATAATTCAGAATACAAAATTGATTTTCAGAATAGGGTGTTAACTCATCAGATCAAAATTTCAGATTTACCTCATAACAAATCTTATCTTATCATAGATCAAAATACAAAATGAATCAGACTGTAAGTCCTTGAATAGAAATGGACAGCGGGACTTATACAGAAGAGACCGAAATTTCGACACCGAAGTGCCATTAACAAAAGACACCAAAGTATCATTAACAGAAGACATCAAAGTGTCATTAACAGAAGACACTAAAGTGCCATTAACAGAAGACACCAAAGTGCTATTAACAGAAGACACCGAAGTGCCACAGAAGCAGCTACATACTTTTCTAGGAATGCATATTTACCCACAACTAGGACTTAATAGAATCAAAACAGAAATGTCTGAAATTCAATTCACATATTTACAGCTTTGCAAGTCATTCAATGATCCAAATCAATAGCAAACAAAAGAGTCAAAGCAAAACCATCAAAATTTGCTTACTGAATTTCTAACACAATTAACAACTAAATTACTTACAAAATTACAGTCTAAATTACTGACTAGGTTACTTACAAAAATTACTGTCTAAATTACTTACAAAAGTTACCGCCTAAGTTACTTACTAGATTACTTACAAAAATTAATGTCTAAATTACTTACAAAAGTTACTGTCTAAATTACTTACTAGATTACTTACAAAAATTACTGTCTAAATTACTTACAAAAGCTCCCTTATTTTTTATTACCTCGAAGTCACTACAATATCTGGAATCAGTCGCTCGATGCGTTCCTCTATAGCATTTAATATAAACATATCACTATTGTGCATAATTAGAAATCATTTGTGCACATTCATATATACTGATTATGCATAATGCATGCTCATGACAATTTCTCGGGTCTCTTATCCTTAATCTTGTCACAGAATCAATCATATAAAATCATACTCAATTTCTCAATCCAGAATTATCTCACAACTAACTATTAGGTCCACATTGTTCAATTAATTTCATAAGGACGATGAGGTAATTAGGTAATATTTCCTTTTATAAAGTTTTCCCTCTTTGGCTTAGGTTTTCAATGATACCAAGTTTGTCCAATTTAGTTTATTATACGGAAAGTTATACTCTCCCTATATTGCTTAATTATTAAAATTTTAATATTAATAAAAATAAAATCATTAACAAATATATATATTTTTAAACAAAGAAAGACAAATTAAAAAATTTTATTTAACCAAATATACATGTTGAACAAAGAAAGGTCAGGCAAAGCAGAGCTGGAGAGGAATAATTTATGCTAACAAATGAGTAAGCTACTTGACAGATAGAGCCAGGAACACTCCTAGTAAATAATACAAGTTCTAGATGAATTAAAAGATCAAGTATTGAATTGAAATGCAATAATCTAATCTTGAGGGAGAATACTGATTTCCTCAAGTCTTATTGATATTAGAGAGAGAGGGGAAGAAATCTCATCATAAATGTAGAGGATCGAGTGATCCACGGGTGGTTGGATGTTGGGTTGTTCTGACTTCTGACTTTTGTAGCAGTCCATTTACGAGTTCACGACAACTTGTTATTTAGACTATCTTGCAAGATATAACTGCAAAAGCACCCATAGCATCTCCAGATTAGTCAACGATTATGGAGATTTAATAATATTTGTTTTATATTTAATAATATCCAAATCAACCAGCTGACATATTAGTCAACGATTATGGCACATTGTTTAAACAATACATCAACCAATATTACATTAAATTTGGTATATCAAATTTTACAACTCTAACCTATATTGCTCTGTTATATTACCAACTCATAAAGGGCAACAATCCTTCTAAAAACATGATTTTAATTACTTAAAATACTCAAAACTAATTTGTTAATGCCTTTATAATTTAATCACTTCCCAAAATATTTGTTAAAGTTTGTTTGAAAGATCAAAAGACTTTTATATTAAAACTAAAAGCTTCAGTATTTTTTGATGAATAAAAAGACTTATACGATAAAGTGAGATAAAGTATTTATAAATGGTAAGCCTTTTAGAATATCAAATTAGCAAAGTGAAAATATAATTAATAATAATAAAAGGTAAATATGACCTTGACGAGCTGAGATCTATTTTTATTCTTGGTTTTGGAAACTTCAACTTCTATTTATCAACTTCATAAACTATTTTCTTGAATTTATAGTTTAATTTTGTTCATACATTTTTTAATCAAAATAATAATATTATCGTCAAAAAATTAGTTGGAATGTTCTTTGATTGAACACTTTCTTTTATAATTTAATACATTATTTAATTACCTTTTCAAATATTATACTGTATAAGTAATTCACAATAGCTAGATGAGATGACATATATCATTTAAAAAATCTTTAGAGTAATGTTCGTGTTTTTTTTGTCAAAATGGAGATACATTAATCGGAAATAACTTGGCGGAGAAATAAAATTTTCGAAATATCCTCTAGGAGGATAGACAGACAACCCACAGGCAAGGTCTGTAAGATGTGAATGTCAAGGTCAAAAGAAAGGGCATAGTTAACCCCAGGGCGCAGGTGAGTTGGTAAGGGGCTCTCCTGGCTTAAGTGAGGTCGTGGGTTCGAACCCCCCTCATGTATGCAGCCGTTTAAAACTTGGGGCCAGAGCTTTGCCTCCTGCAAGGGACCTACCCGGCTCGAACGGGGATTTAGTCTGGGTGTGGACATGGCTTAAAGGTGCCGCCCATAGTTGAGACCCGCCTAGGACACCTCGTGGGCAACCAAAAAAAAAAAAAAGAAAGGACATAGTTGGCTAACCAATCTGCAGCCCGATTAGCCTGTCGATATAATATAACATAGACGTTAGGCAATCACATGAAAACCTTGAGCTCACACAATAATCTCTATAGGTGCCTACAGTAGGTCAACCGCTATGCCCATGCCAATCACCATATCGATCCCAAGGTCCATTGCCAGGAAGGCTCGACTTCAAAATCATACCAGGAGGTTCTGCCTCATACAACTCCAACCGAAGCGAATGGGGAGAGGGGTTAGAGTATTTCCTATTTTCCTGCCTGAAAGAAGGGTTGTCAGAAAGCGATGTGGATGATGACCCATTGCAAGGACTCTCGCCGCGGATCAGTTCGAGAAGTTCACAAGTAAGTTTATGGCAAGTGGCTTATTCTTCGGCGACGTGGCTGTTCGAGTGTGACCTAATTTGACTTCTGAGCAGAACATTTAACACCACCCAAGTATTACAAAAGGAGATTCATTAATATAAAATTATATACTTTTATGAGAATAATTATTGAAAGGATTGTTTTTACTAATAATGAAAAATATTATATATCTAGCAGAATAGTTCAAAATAAAATATTGTGATTTTTATATTAAAAATGAACAATCATTGTAAGGATTTATCAAAATATTTATTATGTTCCTTAAGTAATAAATGAGTGATTAGAAGTTTTTTAATTAGTTGAAATTCCTAAATGATTATTTATATTATAACTATTTTCATTGTAAGATATTGATCATTAATAAGATAATTTATTTTAAAGAATATTATTTATTTTATTATTGGTTGTATCTAATAATCTAATAGACATTATAACTTTTAAAGTTAGAAAGTCAAAATTCATAGATAACTAATTAAAAATTTTCAAAATATAACTTTAACTAAAATTACTTAATTTTAAGTAATTAATCTATTGTATTTTGTAAGGTAAATAGTTGCGTTTATGCCAATCCAATTTCAATGTGGGGTCTCGCATTAATTCATAGTTTTGAAACCAAAACTATTACAGATAACATTCAACGAGAGAAATATGACAAGTTGCAAGTGATAACTTATGGAAGGCAATTCTCTGGAGTCATCCATGTCGATCAATAATAACTCAAACTCAGCATAATCTGTCTCTTTCTATCTCTGGTAGTTGGGCAATGGCCACCTTATCTGTCTATAAATAGGGCATGGCTGCGACGCTTAGGGTCATAACTTCTTAAGTACACAAACACTTCTTCTCCAAGTTCCAAAATGGCTTACATTAGGACCTTGTTGCTTCTTCTGTTGGCTCTTTCTGCTCTTCTTCTAATAGTCTCAGCTGACATTTCCACCTCCACGACTGCCACAAGTAAGTTTCTTTCTGAGCATTGCACTGATGTACATCATCAACTTCCAACATGTTACTCCAGTAATATCTCATATTTGAAAATGTCCATATATTGCACATAACATTGCTTACTGGAAGTTAAGAAATTAAAGGATAAAATAAGCTTACGACTTACACTCGTATATAAATATATTATGATGGTTTAGAGGAAAGCAGCGAAAGTACCGAGCAGTTCGGAGGACCTGGCTATGGTGGCTATCCAGGAGGTGGTCGTGGCGGCTATCCAGGAGGTGGCTACCCGGGAGGTGGTTACCCGGGAGGTGGCTACCCGGGAGGTGGTCGTGGTGGCTATCCAGGAGGTGGCTACCCGGGAGGTGGTCGTGGTGGCTACCCGGGAGGTGGCTACCCGGGAGGTGGCCGCGGTGGATACCCAGGCGGAGGACGAGGAGGATGTTATTACGGATGCTGCAGCAGATACAGGTACGGCTACGGTTGCAACAGGTGCTGCGCTCAAGCTGATGAGGCTCCTGATGCCTTCTTTGCTGATGATAAAGCAAACTAAAATATTTAAAGAACAATGCTTTCTGTGTACCAACTTCTATGGTTTTAAATAAGGCCGGAGCAAGCACTGGACTTGCTCGTTAGCTTATACCATATGTTTTCATATACTTTTATGAATGTATCATATTTCCTAAAATATCTCCTTGCTACTCAACTACGGAAGTGAAGTTCCCTTGCGTCTTTCGGCACACATGAAAACATATTAAACGGTATTTCTCATCACTCATCAGTAATACGAAAAATATGTAATATTCTGATCATTGGTTACATTAACTAAACGTGAGATGAGATGTTCATTCAATTTGAAAGGGAAAGGACTAGCAGAAAATTAAAAACTATCATGGCCTTAGATTCGGTTATTCAACGTTTTCAAATAAAATATCCAACACTGAGCCCAGTACAATAAGTTATACCATCTTTCATGCTGAAAAGAGATTAAATATACATAATATAACCCATATTAAGGTAAACAAAGCTTTGGATAGTTTGGATGAAAAATCATAAGTAAAGGATGGAGTATCTGTTGGGAAATCGGGACGTGATCAAATCCTGACTACGGCGGAATAATTACAAAACTTTTTCTTATTTTAATTTCTTAAAAGTCAAGTTCTCATTATTTCCATAAAATAATTAATACATAAATCATAATAAAGCATGAATCTCAATTCGTACTTTATTCTGAAGTTTGATTATATTCTTATCATATCCTTTAAACTGTCTTTGAAAATGAACCATCTGAATTACCATAGTTGCATAAGTGTCTGACCTCTAATGGTATACACAGAATAGTTGAAAGGACTTTGTAACTCTTATAGAGATGATTAAACAAGAAATGTTAACTCCATTAGAGCCTAATCCTGTTTATAATAAATTTAGGACATTTTAGTAATTTAATTGAAATTAAATTCTAATTTCAATTAAACTTTAAGTATAATTACAAATTTTTCTAATTAAATACCATTTATGCCCAAATAAGATCCAATATCTCATATTGATCCTCATTTATTAAATATCTCATATTTAATCATAAAGTTGCTCAAAATTTATGATCAAGTTCAACTTGATTAAAATATGTTTGCTCTCTTCAACACATTCTTTATGTGAGACTCATTAGTTCCCAGGCATATTCGTAATGATTATACATTATAACTATAATTCAGAAATTAACATTAAATAAATTAAAACTCCTTTTATTTATCTTTAATTCTTCAATTAAATAATTTATAATCATATATTAAGATTGGGGTCGAACAACGCATCATGAACACCTAAATATTTAGGAATATCCAAGTAGTTTTAACTAACCTTTTCGTGCTTGATTTTTTCATATAATTTAATCATTTCATCATACAATGTCCCATTAGACATAATGTAAGGCCCTAAACTACACCGTAGTTGAAATGTTACATATTCATGAAAGTACATGTGTGATAGGTGTTAAAATTATGATATGATTTGAATGTGAATTGCATATGTCTAGAATTTTGGTCTAATGGACTATATTTAGTGATTAGGAATTAATTAATTGATACCATTAGAGAATTGAGGTATTAAAATGTACATTTGGATTAGAAGAAGGTCAAGTGGCAAGATAAGTTGGTACATGGAAAATTAGAAGAGTAAGCCTACGACTTAGTGACATTTGGCATACATAATGCATTGACATTTGGCATATTGGTTTAGTGACAAGAGACTTAATTGAATTGTGGCATTTGGCAGCATGATAACAAGATAAGTGGCTCACTCCTATGTTTTCCATGTAGCTCACTCCATGGAAGGACATGTGTCCCTTCAAAGTTAGGACACCTTACAAAGTAAGAGCTAAATCACTCCAGCTCATTTGGTGTTTCTGCTGCCATCTTACTACTCTCACCACAGAAACCTCTTACTCCCTCTCAAATTCTAGAATTTTGCTTGATTTTGGACCATCTTCACTTGACACCTTTGCAAGTTACTGTATCAAGAAGTGGGTTCTGCTATTTTATGTGTTATTGTCTTGTTGGTGGTGAAATTTGCACCTTGATCTTAGATGTGTGTTGATTACTTGGAAGGGCCGGATTAGTTGGTTCTTTGCAGTAGGAATGTGGCATCCTCAGCAAAACCGTGAGGGTGCAAGGCCCGAGAGGCCGAGACCCAAAGCGGACAATATTTGCAAGCGGGTGGGTGCAGGGCGCGAGGCCCGAGAGGCTGAGGCCCTACTGAGGGACGCGAGGCCCGAGAGGCCGAGGTCCCGAGGACGCGAGGCCCTAGAGGCCGAGGTCCTACAAGGAACTTGAAGCTAAACAATTAAGGGAATTCTAAACTTGATAACATGATGTAATATGAATTATATGATGCATGAATTGGATAGAATATCTATTGAGTTGATGATGAATTTAGGTCTAGAATATGATACTTGTTTGATAATTTTTGCTTTGGATTTTGATGTATGTAAGATAATGATTTGTGAGTTGCATAATGAATGATTTTTGAATTGGATTTGAACATGAATTTGATGAAGTATTGAAGCATGAATAAGATAGAATTGAAGTGAAATCGATGGACTTTGGTGAAGGTGTGTCAAATGGAAGTGAAGAAGTCAAGTTTTAGAAATAAATTAGAGGCTGTGAGTGAGGGAACCTTCGGTTCACTCATCCCACGATCATGGGATTTATAAGGTTCATTCCCATGATCGTGGGAAGTATTTAAGAAGGAGAAAAGGTTGGTTTTGGGCAATTGTCGGACTATATAAGGTTAAGATACCTTATAATAGTGTAATTGGGCTTAATTAAGGTGTAAAACGAACCTAGTTTGATGTGGAATAGTTTAATTAAAGGTTAAATAAGATTTGGATTTTTAATTGAAGTACAAACATAAGAAAGGTGTTATTTTATAACAAAGTATCTAATTTTGGAACTTTAAAGGTTTTTAAAGGAATGAAGTTTATTTATGAATGCTAACGTGATTTAAAGAACAAGAGTAATGTGTTAGTTATGAATGTTTGTGAATTGGGAACTTGTGTGAATACATGTAAAGTGTAATTACTTAATGCATTCATTGGTGCATTATTACAAATGCTTATGTTTATAAGGTATGATAAGTTTGTTCAAGTGAGAATGAATGTGTTCAATTTGGGCATAAGGAAATGAATTCATACTTATACATTATTTCACTGTCATGTGATAATGATATTGTGGTAATTTCGAACAATCAATTGGCTGAGGAGTTTGATAATTAGGATTGTATTAGAAGTGCTTTCTAATTATATGAATATACATAATGTGTGAGGACTCAATTTTTTTTTGGTAATTCAGAAGAATTGAATTAAAAAACAAAGATATATACAAAGGAGTTCATGCACTTGTGTCTCGGAGGAGACCACCAGCTATTATAGAGCAGCTAGCCTGCAGTTCAATCCAGAACAAAAGAAATGCAAGAAAATTAGTAGCAATGATTTAAGGATGGATCATATCTACAATCCAGTCAATAACAGATCGCATATACTCTAACAAGAACCATGCCACAGAAGCAATAACTAGAAGGAGATAACTTTAGCTAAACAATGTCTCAATTCTAGTAGAGGCAATACCATTGAAAAGTTGAAAACACATCTGCACTTGAACGTCCCTTACCCAATATGACCTTCCATCAGCTTAAGTAGGTTTGTGACTGCGAAGAAAGGCTGCGACTATAGAAGGTGAGTCATCTTTGCGAGTGTCGGTGTTGTACCAAAGAAATTAGTCTTGCCAAGTCCCTCAATGAGTTTGCAACAATGTAGGAAGTTGGATTGCCAACTTTGTAAGTTAGGTAGCCAACTAACTCCTGTCCGATCTTCCGATGGGGAGCTAACTTGCCATTGACCTAGAATAGTCTAAACTATCAACCTATATAAAGTTAGTAAAGAACAAACAATATAATTACCTCTTCTCTGTGTATAGTCTGAGAAGTTCCCTAACTTGGGAGATTACTCCATGATACACTCTCACCACATCCTTGGCTTCATCCTTGAAAGTTTTGGCATTACATTCAGTCCAGATATAGTAAACAATAGTGGAAAGCAGTATTGGGAAATGAATTACGGCCAAGAGCCTGGAATTGGTAGCAGTTCTAAACCAGGGAAGGACTCAATACTTTTTATTGGTGCATTATTTCATATGCTTGTATTTATAAGGTATGATAAGTTTGATCAAATGTCAATGAATAAGTTCAATTGGAGAAAAATGAAATAAAGTCGTATGTTATTCACTACATCATTTACATGTAATTTTGAAATCCTAAATGTTTTGTTTTAAAACTATTAAGTCCTATTTTTGGGTAAATAGGCATGCCTAGAAGGGTCTGCAGCTACTCCTGTGACTTCAAGTTGTCTCCTGTTACTAAGATATAAGTCTCTCCTATTTTTTGATACCAATCATAGGTATCTCTTGTTCTGGTCCCGTTGCCCACTTCTGTAAAAAGGATTATCATTTTAACTTATTTTGTATTCTAATAAATGTTCAGTTTTGATATAAACAAGTTTTAATATGATACAAGATAAGCTCTGATTTGATACAAAACATATTCTGATCTGATACAAGTCATATTTTTTATTTGAAAGGATTATATCCTGTTCTAATATTCAATTATGATACTTGTACATTATTTTAAGTTATTTATGAGTTTTGTTCTGATGCCAGAATGTTCTATGTTGATGAATCATATTTTGTTCTAAGACATAATGTTTGGATTACTCTTTAATATGAACAATTAAAGATTATTGTGATATGATATGAATTTGTATATATGAATGTTATATGACTATTAGAAACAGTTGCCATTATGCATTATTGTTTATTTATTCCCCACACAACTTTATGCTTGGCACGGTAGTTTACCTCTTTGTAAGTTCTGATAAGAAGATTTAAAGATTGGGATAAAGACAACCGTAGTGGCCAAGAAGAATGTCTTTTGTTTTTGATGATGTATAATTGAGTTTGTTTTTGAGTTGTATTTGATAATATGAGACAGTTTGTATTTTGTTTAATGGTTTGTAATAACCTTACTATAGGATGGATTATGTTTAAGGCATGTATTTTGATAAGTATAATATATCTGATATGTTCTGTATATAACTCAACAATTATGAATGTGAAATGTGTTGCCTTATTTTCAAGGAATTTCTGGAATATCTTGATATGTTTGGGCTTGTTTCGTGTGGCATTCATATATCCTCTTAGGGGGGGTATTTGGGTGTTACACATAAAGCATAGAATTAATGTGTATTTTATTTTGAGTCCAATTATATTATTTCTATGTCATTAGCTTTTGATTCACTTTAATAATATTCGTAAATTATTTACATAACATTATTTTACTTTTGCCAAGGATTTCCCAAATCAATACTAATTTAGAACAACAAAAATTCTCCCTAATTAATTCAAGGTAGTAGATCCTATCTTAATCACCCAACTACTTCTATATAGTCCATGTTACATCCAATGACTGAACAACTTATGATTATAATAGGCCATAAGTAGTATCAAAACATAGCAATCCCTATAGAAGATAACTTTGGAGACCTTAAGTTAAATGGTCACTTATACAATCATTACAATAAGAATTTCCATAGATATATAAGTAATGATCCAAATGTATTTCTCATATCAGGTAAGTTCAGTGGACTTATTCTTTAACAAGCACACATGTGCTTGTTTTATTATCTCTATACTTAAATCTATGAGATCAACTACTTCCTTCTATACTTAAGTCTATGAGATCAACTACTTCCTCTACAAGAAAAACATAATCTATGCTAGTCTTTTTACGTTCTATTAATGTCCAGTTTGAATATAGCAATGACTATGAACATTTTAAAGATAATATATAAATGCAATATGAATTTCATAATTATAATCTCATTATAATTTTTTCTGCAATGTATAATTATCTCATGGACTTTATCATATACATATAAAAATTTATAAGATAAAGAATTCCTTTAGATATTTTGTCACTCAACTGCAGCCAAAATGATTGGTTGTAGGACATAAACTAACAATCTCCCACTTGCACTAAGCCAAACGTTTAAATATCTCATAACATATCACCATATGATGATCATGTTGAGGCTTAATGAGAGAATTCTACAAGATTTTCTATAGTGAGAACTTGCTTAAATATTACAACTTCCATATTAATATCATCACAATTAAGAAAATTGCCTAAATATATACTTGGATCTTTGATGAGACCTTAGCTCCGTTTAACAGCTCAATGGCTCTAATGTTCCATTATACATTACTTTCTTAAACAATGCAAGGAACTATATCAAGTTCATTAGATATCTTATTAATCCAATTAATCATTCCCACTAAATGAAAAATGTATTGTAACTTAATTAGCAACCATTGCTACATTGGAACCTTTCCAATCTAAAACGATATAGTTCTAAGTAAAATAAATGTTAATTAGGATTTATTTCGAAAGTAAATATCCATATAACCTTTAACTTAAAGATTAGATCACACGTGGAGTAATGAATATCATTAATACTTCATAAGTATCAGATATCTCAAATACTAAACACCTTTAGGACATTATCTATGTAATTAGAGTTAGAATAAGTACAAAACTTCCAATATATATCTATAGATCTAATTCCTATAATTAAGATATGTTACCTTTTCATAACCAATGAGAGTTGTTCTTGGACAATTGTATTTTCAATAATTGAAAAATTAGAATTGTTATTCTCTATAAGCAATATGTATCTACATACTTCCACCGAAGAAGAAAATTGTACTCCCACTAATCTTCTTAGAGACATAATAAATTCACAATCATTTCCAAAATAAACTTTTTGATTTCATCATGAAAGAGAATTTTTAATTTCTCATAGCCTTTCAACTATACATCAAATGTATCAGCAAAGATAGTAGTTCCAATTAGATGTATTGTCATTAGATTTGAACATTTCGAATTTTATCTTATTACCACTACTTATCTTAAGAACCATTCTCTTATAAATATACATCGAAACAAACACTTTATTCAACAGGTCTGTAAGGTTATATCCAACCTTTAATATAGCTCATAACTTTTTCTTAATTAAATTGAAATAAATAAATTTGATTAGGAAATACCTTTCTTAATTATAAAAAAACTTTATTAATTTTAAATAGTCTAATTAATTAATTTCAATGTAATGAAATATAATTGATTTTGATTTTAGAAAATATTATTATAAAATTTAATTAGGAATTGATATAATTATTGATCTTAATCAAATAAAAATAATTAAGTTAATTTTAATTGATTATTAATTAAACACTTTTTTAAATTATGTTTGATTATAGGTTATTTTAGAATTGAATTACACCAAATCAAATAAACAAACAACCCAAATCTAGCGTTGGAATACATTATTCAAATGGCCAAACACTCCATATTTATTTGCCAAACATTCTTTTTCTAGGTTAACGAATCCTTATTCCTAACCTTGAATAACTATAAGCCTAAGGCTGAACACATCCCTTCTTCATAAAGAAACCATAGTTTCACAGACATGACACAAAACCTAGCATCTCTTTTTTGTCCTGCTGCTAGCCTTGCACTGTCATTTGCCCGTGCTGCTGTCCTCATCGCTGCATCTATTGCATGCACAATCGTCGCCTCCTGGAGGTTTTGCCGCAGCCAATAGCTGCTGGCTAATCGTCTCCATGTCTGCTTCCTCTCCTCACAGTCCAGTCATTTGCATGACCCTTGTGACGCCACTGCAGTCGCCTCCATCCATCCGTAGTTGAGTTGCTAGTTGGCACGTCTGCAGGCCTCTAGCGCCAACAGCTGTCGCCAACTACTAACAACCATGCTGTTCGACGACCAACAGCCATTGTTGACATCTACAGTGTCACGCAACCAGCTAAGGCAGCTTCTTCCCATCGGAAAAAGATACTCACTGCTTCTCTAAGGTTGCAGGCTCAATCAAAACCCGAAAGCATACGTCGATGGTACCTCACGGGGAAGCTACCAACATAATACGCTGGCGGTATCTCAGGCCATCATCAATGTATCTAGGTTACCAGATTCCAGTCTTTTTTCTAGGTTTATGATGATTAGGGCTTTTAGATTTGTAAGGTATACATAATTCTGTACTTTTTCAGAGTTTTGGAACCAGAACATTCGAAACATTAACCTTTAATTTTCCAGATTTTTGGATTCCAAAAATTACAAAGGTTTTTAGAATATTCAATCTTAATTTTTTAGATTGTAAGAACATTTAATCGTGCAACAATTGCAATTTCAATTCTAAAATTAATCATTAATGGTGAAATATATTTTAATTAAATTATGGAATTAAAGTCGGCTCTGATATGATTCTTATAAAATAAGGACAGGATCCAATCTCATATGCAAAAGAATAATTACAATTTTTTTGGTATTTTGATTCCCAAAACCTAAGATCACTTTGGATTCTATAAAATGATTAACACATAAATAATAATAAAATATGAATCATAATTCGTATCTTATTTCAAAGCTTAATCATATTATTAATGTATCACTCTAATTGCTTTTGAAAATGGTCCATTTTAACTATTGTAGCAACATAAGTATAAACTATGACCGTATAAAAAATTCAAATTGAATTTATTTCCGTGTATTATTAACGGTCTAATTCTTAAATGGAAATAAAATCTTAGGATAAATTGTGAACTTGCCTTATTTATCCTTTAGCATACTCCTGTCATTAACATCCTTCTATCATATAATAGGCTCATCTTGCTTTATAGGCTCCTATTGTTGTTTAAACTTATGGCCTGTTTGTTTCCGTTTTTTTCTTCCATTTTTTTGTTGTTGTTTCTGTAAAAAAGAAAAACAGATAAGTAAAACGTGTTTGGCTTACTCTGTTGTGATTTTTTGTTTCTAAAAATTAAAAAAAAAACACAATGATTTTACAGAATCCAGAAAATATCGTTTCTCTGAATTTTGACAACAAGTTTTCATCGACAGAAAAAAAAAACATATACCTGTTTTCTATCTCGATTATCATCTTTAGTATAAATCCGTACTTCAGACAACATCCAACAAATTTTTACAAGACCCAAGCCCCAACTTTCTTCGCCACATATAGATGAGGCAGCTCTAACAATAGCAACGAAGGCTAAAGATTGAAAGAGATATTAGAATCTTTAAGAAAACCAGTAGCAGAACCTCATCGGAGAGGAGGGAAGCAAAATCTGGTGCAGGTAAGTCTCTAAAGTTGTCATGAAGAGGATGGGATGAAGAAGAGATATGAAAACCGTGAAAGGATGATAAAGAACCAATACAAAACCTGAATATGTTAAGCAGAACATGG
Organism: Erythroxylum pelleterianum; assembly: GCA_027563865.1. Lineage (NCBI taxonomy): Eukaryota > Viridiplantae > Streptophyta > Magnoliopsida > Malpighiales > Erythroxylaceae > Erythroxylum > Erythroxylum pelleterianum. The sequence goes on along the minus strand of JAOQMR010000009.1, from coordinate 4,302,474 downwards.
CACAGAGGAACCTGTACATTTAACTCTTCAGTTTTTGTTTCAGCTAAACATAATGACGACATCATCTTATTGTTTATAAAGAACCAACACTATGAACGACAATCAACTAACATATATAAACAACACCGTGAACAACTATGATTTGAAATCCGAGACAACTATATGTGATTTCTTCTTCCTCACATTTTGCAGCTAAATTCTTGGACTTCAGATTATTCTCTCTCCTAGTTCTTCTCATCACTGCGTCTTTAGCACTATTTTTTCTTCACATCATTTAATACTATTTAGCATAAACTTCATCCTTACAAAGCCTCTTTACTTCTAATCCTCGTGCCTTTAACATGGAGCCTATCTTCTTACAAAGCCTATTCTTTACTTTTGTCTTTACATCATTTAATGCTATTTAATGCAGCAAAGACTTTATTCTTCTTCACTTCTCATCCTCGTGTCTTTAGCATCGAGCCTATCTTCTTACAAAGCCTGGTCTTCACTTTGTCATCACATCATTTCATGCTATTTAATGTAGCACTTTATCCAAGCCTTTTCTTCACGTCATAGCAAGGGCTTTATCAAAGTTAAAGCCTAATCTTCACCTAATTTATTGTCTTCGTAATAGTTTTAAGTTTGCTAATCTTCACATCATTTAATGTGGCAAAAGCTTTGAAGCCATAGTTTAAGCTGTTCATATCTTAACGTAATAGCTTATTGTGAAAAAAATTAACATTAAATTTGATATATATTAAAAAAATAAAAAATAGGATAATAAAATTAAACATGTTTTTGTTTTAGTTTTTTTATTACAAATTTCAACTAAATAGATTTTTGTTTTCAGTTTTTATATTAAAAATCTCAAACAAACAGATTTTCATTTTTTTTAAGGAAAAAACAGAAACCAAAAATAGAAAACAGGAAACAGAAACCAAAAACAATAACAGAAAAATAGAAATAGAACCAAACGGTCCCTTAGAAATGCCCCCGTCGTTTTATTCGAATTAAAAGCATCTCTTGCGTGTGTTTAGGATGATGAATCATATTGAGCACTCAACTACATCTATATAATTCATGATATATCCAATAACTACCGATTAAGCTACCTTTGACTATAATATATCATAAGTAGTATCAAAACATAACAATCACTATACAAAATGACTTTAGAGAGCTCAATTCAAAGATTCACTTATACAATTATCACAATGAGATTTTTCATCAATATATAAGTAATGTTCCCAATGGATTTCTCATATAGGGTAAGTTCAGTAACTTGTTTTCTAACAAGCACCCACACATTTGCTTAGGTAAGTTCAGTAACTTGTTCTCTAACAAGCACTTACACGTTTGCTTAGGTATCTCTATACTTTAGCCTATGAGATCAACTACTTCCTTCATAAGGAAAAAGCATAACTTGTGCTATTTTTTTACGTTCTATTAATGTCCAGTCTTAAAAAATGACAAGGAACAATTTAGGGATAGCACATAAATTTAATATGAATATTATAATTATAACCTCATCATAATTTCATTTACAATGTATATTTATCTCATGGATTTTATCATATACATCTCTGTGTATATAAGATAAAAATTGTCTTTAAATAATTTTCACTAAATCATAACAAACCAATTGGCTATAGGTTATAGGCTAATAGATACAACAACTTATCTGCCTTTACTTTAAGAGAAGTGTTTAACACTACTCTTAGTAGATAATGGCTTCAATGTATGGATTATCATTACTCGTGGAACCAAATATAGTCAGGGTCGTACATAACTCAGTAAGACAAATCGATTGTTCCTATTTCTCAATTGAAGTATATAGCTCCTCTTTACCATTTTAACATTTATATCACTTTATTTAGAATTGGTTTCTTAGGTCCTACTGGGATTGATCTTAAGATGAACTAATTGCCTACGATCATCCTACTGCATTTGAATTTGTATATGATCAAACAATCATTATCAATAATATCAATTTAATTTTTATCAATATGATGCTCAGTCATAAAATGATCAAATCAAAATTAGTGAATTCATAATTATAAAAAAAGTGAGTTATTTGATTAATTAAGAATTTTGTGATGATGTAAAAAGTTGTCATCAAAAGTTATATACATTTGGTGACGATTTATAAAATTGTTGTGAAAAGATAGGCCTTTTGCAACAATATTACTAAACCATCATGAAATGATAAGCCTTTTGCGACGAATATGGAAAAGCATTGTCAAAGGCTATCCTTTTGACAATGATGACACTTAATCGTTGCTAAAGACTTGTTTTCTAGTGATGATTTTAGAAAATGTTACAAAAAGGTCAGTCTTTGGTGGCGATTTCATATATTGTCACCAGGGTCTTACTTGCTATGATTTTAGAATTGTCACACAAAAAAAACATAACCAAAGAACTACCTTGCTATAGTGCGATGATAGAAGTAAAGAAAGAGAAAAATACTACTACCTATGCCAAATTAATTGTTAAGAAATTCTTAAAGTGTATAACCTTTTTACAAATCTTAAGATTTCTTTATGAAAAGAAAATTCATATGATAGAATAAGAGAAAGAGGAAAATGAGATTTGTTTGGTATAAAATGATTGTGATGATGTGGATAATTACGTGGTGAAGTACACAATGTTATCTAAAGAAAAAAGGATAATATTTAGAGCATCAATTATTTTGAATTACGTGTAGTATCACTAATTGTTTGTTTAATATGATTATTGGTAGTAATATTTTGTGATAATACTAATAAAAAAGATATTGGAAACAATTAGATTCAATGAGTGACAAGCACTTAATAAGCATGCAATTGCTTAGATTAAGACGACAAAAAGGATTCGGTTAATTAACAAAAAATGATGACGTTTTACACCCATGATGGGTCATCTGGTAAGAATAACTTCCTTCGGTAGTTATTCACAGATGACATATATATATAATGACAACGTTTGAAAACTGAAGTGAACTTCCCTGTGTTTTTTTGCTTTCTGGAAAAACGCTGGTTCTTGTGATCTTCGGCTTGGAAGTTTTTCTACGGAAAGCTAAGGCAAACTCTGCGTTCTTTAACCAGTGGAATTATAGCAGGAATCCAAGTACGTGATTTCTGTTTTTTTCCTAAGCATATACAATCGATCCTATGGTATATGATCTGTTCATATTTTCCTAACATTGGTATCAGAGCGTATGGTTAAATATTTATGTTATATGCATGAGTTTTTGAGAACTCTGTGTTAAACTTTGATATGAACTTGCCGTCATGTTTGCCTCTGTTTCCGCAAGTTACTTCTCACTCTAAACGTTATCCATGAAAATGTTTCTACTGCGTTGGTAACGTTTCGTTCATATAAAATCTGTTATTTTGTTCTATATATATATATTTATTTATTTATTTATCTTCTGTAATGATGTTTTTTCTGGCAAGAATCCAAAACAAAACCTTGCGGTGTTTATGAAGTTAATGAGTGTTTGTTATGTTTAATTCATGTTTTTTGATTGGTTGTTTGAATTGATTTCCGTATGGAGAAGAATAACAACACAAATGGAATATGAATGTCTCTTCTTCGGTAATATAAAATACCTACCATTTTCCGTATGAGGGTTTAGAGTGAGAAAATAAAATTACCGGAAAAGACAATAGCAGATTACATATGTTGAATCATCAAACAAGAGATGAGTTTAGAAAAGGTCTGTCAAGTAGGATTCATAACAACAAAGAAAAAAAGAGAAGCAGAGGAGAACCAGAAGCCCAGGAGGAAGAAGATGAAGCAGGCGACGTGGAGTCACCCAACATCGTCTAGCACGTGTATTACCAGACGATGTTGTGCCCAATCGCAGCGCTGGCGCGTGCAGCCCACTGCGTTTCTGGGCTGCCTTCCAAGCCCAATTTCGTTTTTTTTGGGTTGGTCTATTTTGTTTGTGTTATGGGCTATTGAGGGTTACTTTGATGTCCATAATTATTTATGGCCTAAATTAAGAATGGACTATTGTAATACTTAATTGAGTTATACAAAATATAACGTAAAGGATTAGAAATTAGTTTTCTAATTTACACTAACTAATTTAGTTAATTAAATTAGTTTCTAAAATGTTTAAAATAAATTGATTAGTTCAATTATACTTTAAATTAGAAATAAGTTTCTAATTACTTAGACATTTTTTTAGTGAAAATGAATAAACTATTTTGTTAGTTTATTTTCTAATTAAATAATACTAATTTGTTTAGTTAAAATGTAATTTTTTATTAGTTTCTAATTAAACCAAGATAATTGATTAGTTCAATTATAAGTTAAATTAGAAATAATTTTCTAATTAATTAGATATTAAAAGCATATTTTGATTAGTTCAATAAATTGTTGATAAACAACAAAAATAAATAAATTAAATTATTTCCATATATGAGCATAAGTTCGCTATGTGTTAGACAAAATAATTTGTTATTTTGTATACTCTTCTA
>JAOQMR010000009.1:4273875-4287826 GCA_027563865.1 Erythroxylum pelleterianum | reverse complement strand
ATTGTATTTTCAATAATTGAAAAATTCGATCCCGAATTTAAATCAAAGTCATTTTTCCTTACCTATCCTCATAAAAACTCCTCTTCTCTTGCAACTAACCCAGAATCATTATTCTCTATAAGCAATATGTATCTACATTCTCCCATCAAAGAAGGCAACTATACTCCCACTAATCTTCTAGAGACATGATAAATTCAAAATCATTTCCAAAACAACCTCTTTGAATTCATCATGAAAGTGAATTTTTGTGTCTCATAGCCTTTCAACTATACGTCAAATGTATCAACAAAGACAGTAGTTCCAATTAGATGTATTGTCATTACATTTAAACATTTCCAATTTCATCTTATTACCACTACTTATCTTGAGAACCATTCTCTTATAAATATACATCGAAACAAACAATTTGTTCAACAGGTCTATATCCAACCTTTAATATATCTCATAACCTTTTCTTAATCTAATTTAGTTATAAACTTAATGGTTAATGTATGCTTCAACTAAGCAACACATCTTTAAATCATTAACTTTGACTCTTTCAAAGACCTAATGTTTCATATCTAATATGAAATCTTGCTAACTGATTTAATTGAAACTGTTGAAGGTTAAGTCATTGTACTAGGCATACCTATAGAAGTAATAATATTGTGTCTTACAATATCTCATATTGTATTTCCTCTTAACATAAATCCATACTCTTATGGAATTTTTGTAATTAAGATATCCACTAAAGAATCTATTTCCCTATAGGTAACTGAAAATTTTAAAACTTACTTCAACGATCTCATCAAAGTCTATTAGCATTCTCAATGCTTAATTTCTACTTAGATTTAAACAATTTGAACTTCAAAAAATTTAAATCATTATTTCATTTAATACATATGACCACATATCACATAAAGTCATTAGTAATATAATGAAATATAAGTATTATCCTTTTATGAATTGTTATTCCACCCAATACATCACATCTATAAGATTTAACAATTCATTACCATCATCATCCTTTCACCAATGGTTTATTTGGTTATTCTTCAATTTAATAATTTTCTTATGTTTTATATGATTCATAATTGAAAGGATACATATATCTTTGTATGTAACTTTATGATTATCATCATATTGATTTAACCAACATGGCATAAAATGATAGTCTTAGTTATCTAACTTTATATTCTTGCTATTTATGTTAAGCATAAGTCTCCTTTGATCCAACACGTATAAACTATTTGTATAGAAGTGGATCAACTACTTTTACTTAACAATCTATTTCTTATCATGCTTTGAACATTATAGTAATGTTGAATCTAAATTCAGTATCAAATACTTATAAGCACAAAATAGAAATACATATAATCTCTAGCAAATCTCGTATAGGCAAGAAAATTTATGCAATTGTTTCTTTTAATGATAATTATTATCATTTTATAGCAAATACCTTTAGTTGTAATCTATAATTATGCTTTTAGTAGGCTAAATTAATTGACACAATTTTATCAAGGTACTATACCTTTTAACTCTGCTTCTATGCAACCTTTTGCATCTTGCTTGTTAGCCTCCGATTTCGGAGCCCAGCATTAGGAGTCATAAAGCGTGAATGTAACATCCTATAGGGTTATTTCCATGAACCCTTATTAGCCATCATCCCACACCTACCTTGGGATAATTAACATAACGTTAACTAGAGATGTCAGATTAAGATCACTTCTAGATGGTTTGAAAGAACACTCATAGGTCTAAAATATTCAAGAAGACCTTGAAGGTAGATTCTGTCATCTAGAGGGTCAAAATTGGACCAAATGAAAGGATCAGACGAAACCAGAAGAAAAAGCAAATGAATTGGGAAAATTTCCATAACGTTCCCTACAGATATTGGATTAAGGTGTTCTTTAGATGGTTTGAAAGAAGACTTCAAGATCTACAACTTTCATGAAGACCTCGAAGACAGATTCTATCATCTGAAGGGTAAAAAAATAGGAATAGACGATATGATGTCATCAGATGATACAGGATTGGGAAAATTGCTATAACGTCTCTTACAGATATCGGATTAATGTGTTCTTTAGATGGTTTGAAACAGGACTTCAAGATCTACAACTTTCATAAAGACCTCAAAGGCAAATTCTACCATTTGAGGGGTTAAATAATAGGATAGACGATATGATGTCATCACAGACCATACAACTTTACAGACTATATGACGTCATCATAGACCATATGACGTCATCACAGACTATACAATTTTATAGACTATATGACATCATCACAGACCATACAATTTTACAGACTATATGATGTCATCACAGACCATATTATATCATCATAGACCATACAATTTTATAGACTATATGACATCATCACAGACCATATGATGTTATCACAGACCATACAATTTATAGACCAAACATCTTATAGACCAAGCATTTTACAGAACAAAGGTTTTACAGAAAAAATGTTTTACAGACCAAACATTTTACAGACCAAACGTTTTACAGACCAAACGTTTTACAAACCAAACATTTTACAGACCATATGACATCATCATAGACCATACATTTTACAGATGATACAACTTTACTCTTGAACATCTTCCCTTCTAAGGACCATAACTTTCGACTCAGATGTCCAAAAATTTCATACTATATACTTTTAGAAAGATAAAAGAAAGACCTACAACTTTCTAGAAGACAACTTTGCCTAAATCAGCCCAGATTTTTCCCTGAAGTCAGAACACGAATTTTTCCCTTATGTAAACTTGAAAATGCATTGGACAAACTTTGAGAATCATAAGCAAAAACGAAATCATATTCCATTAGCATCAAAAGATAATAGTTTTACAAAGCTTTAGTTGGCATTTCAAGCCGTAAATACATTAATATCTTGAAATCCCAAAATACAAAAGATACATGAAAAATGATTTACTCAAAATGCAACTAAAGCCTTGTTTTATAAGATTTGCTTCAAAATACAAAATAAACAAAGATTAGAGTGGTGCCTTGACCCTTAAGTACTCAATATCTTGCTCATCACTTAGGTATAGGGAGGAGAATGGGGGGAGCGTAAAGCCCGTAGGTAACAATTTTATAATCGGTAACAAGCAAAATCATTTATAAACTCACTTACATCGCAAAAATTCAACTTTATGCAAACTATGTATGCATCACTCTTGTCAACTTATCATGAGCACATAAGCAAATCAAAATGGTTCGGGTGGATCCAAAAACAGAACGTACTACGCATTTCCACATAATGTTCTTGCGTAATCGTGAACTTATGGGAGTCTATGAGGAGCTCCATGCTACTAGCAGGCAGGTGAGAGAAGCCTTTTGTCAAAGTACACTTGACTTAACTTAGGGGACCACCACAAACCCACATAACATGTATTTCATGACCCGGAAAACATATTGCCCAAAAAGGCACATTTCCAAAACTTGATTTCTTAAGCTTGATACCTTTTCAAAATCATTTTCATAAATCAAACAAAATTTATATACACAATATGCAGCACACTTTCAAAGCATTCAAAGAACAATAAATGCACATTTTAAAAGTAGTTGAAACTCGTTTATTTCCATTTTTCGAAAGTGACATTAAAGGCTCATTACATAATTATAAAAATGTAACTCAGCTTGAATTCCTTACTCAATAACTTGGCTTAAGGATGTCTTTCATCTTGCTCCTCTTGTCTTTTTTGATTCCCTTTTCAAAGACAAAAATCCCAAGTTCAAATGGGTTTTCAATTGAAAATCCCTCAAACCAAAATCACTAAAATTGGTTCTAGAAAACTTAAACCCATGCATTTTCTAAGCTTTATGAACCAAAACCCTTCCAAAATCCAAAGTATTTAAAATGTTTTTACCTTAAACCTTCACCAAATGAAGAGATGTTTGGTTCCAAAGAAAGCTCTTATTTTCCTTTACCTTTTTCCCTTCTTGTACAATCTCAAAATCTCTTTAGAAGCTTAGAAAAGATGAAACCCTAGCTCAACTCTCTTTTTTCCTCTCAAACACCGAAATCTCTTTTCTCTCTCTCTTTGATTTGTTATTTCACTTCCTTTCTTCCCATTGCCCCTCATTCGGAAGAAAACAACACTTCTTTCTTCCCATTTTACCCTTAATGATTGTTAAAATTCCACCTTGCCCTTCCTTTAATGCCTTATGGTTTTTAAACTAAGTAAGCTACCCAAAACACCCTTTTTATGCATTATTACTACTTCCAACTTAACTAATCCATGAAATAAATTTTACCAACATAGACATAAAAATAAAAAAAATTAACTCCCAAAAATTCACCTATTCAAACCTCATAATTATTTAAAACATGCTTAGCTAAAGAAGAAAAATTCGGGGGCCAACATTGTTATCATGGTGTTGACATACATCTTAGATATTTTCTTCAAATTTTATGAGACATCAGTCAACTTAAAATGTCTTTACACTTTGTCATCTATATGATTTTGAAATATCTGTAAAACCTTTTCACCAAATCCTCAATAGGGATTATAGAAAAATAACATAATAAACATACAATTTTTAGTCTAACTTTGAGAACTCTTCTCAAATATAACCTATGTTCAAGAAATTGAGTTATTTATAGGTATATTAATCATCAACTCTCATTGTACAATTAACACAGATTACCAAGCTCTCTCTCTCGATTTATTGCAAGATTTAAACACAATAAATAACACAAACACTTATATCATTAAATGGATAATCAAAGGTTCACAAATAGTTCAAACAACACACCCTAAAAATTGTTTTAGCTAATCATAATATCCATAACATCCTCAACAATAAAATAACCCATGATAAACAAGCTAGAAGAGAAAGAAATTGAAATAAACTGGATAGGGCAACTCCTCCTCTTTTTTTCCCGAATCTGGAAAATCTGGATGACAGGCTGCTCTTTGCCTAATCGGGGATGAAACCTTGAATCTTCACCTATCTCTAGGCTCTAGCTCTGTCTTTTGGCTCTAGGAAGCAAGTGTTATGACCCTCCGATGGCTCTCGGAAATCTCTTCTTTTTAAGGTCACTAAAACCTAAAAAAATAAAAGAAACCTACGTGTCCCTTCAACTTCTAGTTCCTATGATCGTGGGAACTATACTTGTGCTTCCCACGATCGTGGGTTATCTTGACAAAAACTTTCTCCCTAGATTTCCCACGATTATGAGAAACATGCCCTTTCCCACGGTCGTGGGTTCTTGTTCTTTAACAGCTCAACTTCTCTTCTCTTCTGTTGTTCTCTAGCTCAATTACAAAGGTATCCACCCTCCATTCCTATACCAAAATGATCAATTCTTACCCTAAACCAACATCAAACACAAAAGAACAATCATAATGATCAAACTAAACAAAAACACAAAAAAAAGTCCTAAATCACAATAATACTAACTTATTATGCAAGAAACACATGCCAAATATTTAGAAAACACACACTAATACACAATTATCAGAAGACCTTATTAATAGTTTGAGGGAGATATTGAAGAGAGTTGAGGATGAGTCTTTAAGAACAAACTTCTTGTTTAAAGGCTTGTGGATTGCCATAAGGTTTAGAGGTGACACCAGAAACACAAGGCTAGGGAATAATCAATGGATGGGAGGAGAAGGAGGTATTGAGTTATTGAGTCTAATGAACTAGATCATGTTGAGAAAATAGGCTGGCAGTGGAATAGGAACTAGTAAACTGAACCAAAGGGGAGGTACAGAGGACCTCAACAAGGGGGAAGAAGAGGGTAAAAGTTGAGACTTTATGAAGTGAGATGGAGCTAAGAACCTATTAAGAATCATGGGTGTCCACTATAAGGAATGAAATAAGAAACATGCACAAATGTTGAAGAGAAAGTTTTAAAAATTCATTCTCCAAATAATAAGTTCAGGAGTGAGAAGACTAAACCAAATTACAGTTAACCATGTAGAGAGAACGAGAAGGATGGAATGAAGAAAGAAAAGGAAATAACTAAGAATTAGAATCAAAAAATGGGCAATGGTATATCGCTAAAGGAGAAGTGACGCAAGAACTAAAGAAAAATCAGAGATGAGCCATTAGAGGGCAAACACAGGAGAAAAGAATGAGCATGAGACCTAATATGAGATAAGAACCAAACATCACAAGCTGCTCTAATATAGAGGCTATATCAGGTCATCATTTTCGATCTCAATTTCCAATATCATACAACCAGAATTAAGTTCAAGTCTCTTTCAGAAAATTTTATTTCTATGTCTTAAATTCCATTTCTAGTTTAAATCAACCAATTTGGAGTTCTATAGGCTAAGTTAGAGCCCAAAAAATAGGACTGGTTCGAGTGAACCGAGAATCTAAGACAAAATTTTGTTAAATGTAACTAACTTTTGTCATATTTAACCAGTTCATACAAAGTAACACCAAATCACCATTTCAGCAACCATTCCATTCCTAAATCAATCTTTGTATACATTCAATATACAAAAATATAGTAGTTAACTAAGTGGAGTCCCAAACCTTGAAATTTGCCAATTAGCTCTTCTTTAGTACTCTTCCTTCTCTTCCCCATTGGCTTTTCTTGATTCACCAACTATAACACGACAGATACATATCTCAATCCTATATCCAACTTTATAACTACATCTCTTCAAAAGATGAAGATGAGAAGAAAAACCACAAACTTTTACCTTAATTTTCACCTAGGATTAGCTTGAGAAGAGAAAATTTTGGAGTTTAAACACTCCATACATGTCCCTCTCCCAACTCTTGTACTCCCCATTTTAAGAAGTTTCTAGCCTTACACACATATTTCAATTCCATTGGTCCATATGTTGATTTTTGGAAAAATTGCACATTTGGTCCTTCTTCTTCCTTTAATTCCCACATTGGCATCTAAGTCATCAATTGATTTCATTCTAGTCCATAACTCACATATAATTATTCATGTCCATGCCTAAATGAAGAAATTACCAATTTACCCTTGTCTTTTAATTAATTACCATTATGCCCCTTACTACGCTTAGATACACTTAATTCTTTATGTTCACTAATTAATACACCCTAGAAATACTATAATGCTTCTAGGATATATATTAGGGCCTTACAATAACCAAGTCATTTCCTAGTGGAAGTGGCTTCCTCCATACATATTATATTGCCAAGAAAACATACTGACAAGCTTAATCCCTTAATAAACCAATACTCTAAAGGAATTGGTAAAATTTCACCCCCAAAGGGATTATCTTCTACATTATATCTCCTAATTTTGATTTATGGTTTCAATATTTTTAAGAATATGGGAAAAAGATTAAAGTGTCGAGGACCTTCTTCAATGATCTGTAAAGTTTTCTCCTTAAAAGCAAACTTTAATAGGATTAATTGATCTACATTTAATATCACTTCAACCACCCCTTTACACTTCTATAGCTTTCATAGCTTCATAGCCCCAGCTTTGAGGAGGGAGAAGGATAATTTCTTTCCCATTAAGAACTCGGTAGTGGTAAAGACCCAAGCAATAGATCCCTCCTTCATGACCTCCAATAGAGGTGATACAAACAAGATGCCCACTTTAATATTTTGGGGGAGATATTGAAGAAAGTTGAGGATGAGTCTCCAAGAACAAACATCTAGTTGATAGGCTTGTGGATTGCCATAAGGTTTAGAAGTGATACAAGAAACACAAGGCTAGGGAATAACCAATGGAGGGGAGGAGAAGGTGGTATCGAGTTATTGAGTCTAATGAACTAGATCATGTTGAGAAGATAAGCTGTGACTAGAATAGGAACTAGTAAATTGAACCATGGGGGAGGTGCAGAGGAGCTCAATAAGGGGAAAAAGAAGAGGGTAAAAGTGACACTTCATGAAGCGAGTTGGAGCTAAGAACCTGTTAAAAATTGTGGGTGTTAGCAACAAAGAATGAAATAAGAATCATGCACAAATGTTGAAGGGAAAGTTTCAAAAAGTCATTCTCCAAATAGTAAGTTCAGGAGTGAGAAGAATAAAAAATTAGAATCCCCAAATTACACTTGACCATGTAGAGAGAACGAGAAGGATAGAATGAAGAAAGAAAAGGAAATAACTAAGAATTAGAATGAAGAAATGGGCAATGATATGTAGCTAAGGGAGAAGCAATGCAAGAACTAAAGAAAAATCAGAGATAAGCCATTAGAGGGCAAGCATAGGAGAAAAGAATGAGCATGAGACCTAAACTAGAGAACCTGAGAGAGAGCCATAAATTTTCACCCAACTCAGATTGAGAAAAATTTACATGGCTTTTCAAAATTTTGTCATTAAGTGATCCTTAATCTTGTAATTTGATTTGTCCTTTACTTAAATTTGTTTTTATTAGATCTTAAATTTTTCTCTTATTATTTTTTGAAATTAAAGATATTTTTAATATCCAAATGGTTCAACTTGTTCCTTTAATTACTTGGCCTACGGGTGGCTGGATGTTGGATTGTTCTGACTTAGTCCATGTACGAGTTCACAACTTGTTATTTGGACTATCGTACAAGATACAATTGCAGAAGCAGACATAGCATCTCTAGAATGAAAAATATTTGTTTTTATATTTAATAATATCCAAATCAACGTGTACATTTTTGACTCGTCCAAATCAACGTGCGCATAATTAGACAGGTGAGAGTCCTTATCTATTACCGTACGGCGACCACTACCTTATCCTTTTGATCAATTAGATTTTTTTTCACAACTACTGATTATATTATATGACAATTAAATATTAACGTTATTCTAGTTTATGTTGAAAACTTTTAATTATTCAATCATCAATGCTCTACTATATAATAAGAGTTAAATTTTAATAGAATGTAGATTATATTCAAGCGTATAATGACATATAATATAATTTTAATACATTAATGTTTAATAGAACTTTTGTAGGGCATATAAAATATAATTATATATAACTTTAAATAGTTATAGATCATTAGAATACTCTGCTGTCATAAAATACGTATCAGAATTAATTATATGGAACTTTTATTTAGATTTTTAATCAAATTTCCGATATATTTATAGTTGAATAAGACCAACATAGCAACATTTTATGTTTTAAAATCACTTTAGACACTCTTGTGACATATATATAATTAGTATGTCATTTGAACCACTAAATTTCATGCAATAGGGAATAGAAGATGGGAGAAGAGCTACCAAATTAATTCAATGGTTCCAAATCATTCTATGGATGTTGATTGATGTAATTTGCATTTGACATTTCTACTAATGTCTTAAAAATCAAACTAGGCATCAAATGGATAAGAGGAGAGGTTTAAGTTTTAAAGGTTGGTATTAGATCATTATAAAACTCGTATATAGTAAATATGAAGTAAAAAAAAAAGAAAATAGAAAATATATAATAAAATATTTTTTCGAAATTGAAAATTAATATTTATTAATATATAATAATTCAACTAGAATTAAATCTAATATAATAATTAAAAGAATAATTAAAATTATTTTTAAAATAAATAAAGAATTTTATTAACGCAAGCTAAGCTGATACAACATGACAATGGGCAAGAGCATTACATAATCTAAGATCATTTGTCAACTGAAACATGTTATGTAGCAAGGTCCTAGAGGTGTCATTTGTTTTTCATGCCTACAGTAATTCTAGTATGAATGTCTCTAGCAAATAGTAAGTCCATGATCTAATTCAATGTGTTATATGCCAAAATGTGTCTCTTAACAAATAAACCTTTAGACAGTCTACTTTTTCTTTCTCTACATACTAAATATATTGAAGAAATGAAAGCAGTGTTAGACACAATTCCGTTCTGCTTAAGGGGTTTAGTTTAATTGATTGCGCATGGTAGGAGACTTGTCCATTCATTAAAAGGACAATACATCATCATAGTGTGTTGCACTCTAGTTTAGGTAACTCTCGACTAGCTACATTAAAAGAATAGACAACTTCTATTCTCTACAACCTCATTGCAAAGAGCACATATGGGATCATAATTCAACCATCTATCATTTGTTCCTAGTCTACTTTTGATCACCAGCCAACTAATCATTGATGCATTTAGGTTGATAGTTTTATTCTAGATTAGCTCATACCAAGATGCTTCCTCCAAGAGAGGTTTTAAGATCTCATATATGAGGAGTTGGTATATGATCTAGAGTTATTAGCTAGCCATAAAATTTTATCCGCCTATTCAATTGATTAAGATGAGGTAGGTAACTCATCAATCAAGCGGAGCTTTTGAAATTACAGCACCAGGCACCATCATGTATGACTCAATTAACTTCAGCATTCAATAGAAATCTAGAGGTGAGATCAATCAGCTCATTCATATTTATTAGAGGGTAGTGATCAATCTAGTTGTCAAACCAAAATCATGATTTTTCCCTATCTCCCAAACTATGTTTAATCCAAAGGTGTATTTGATCCCTTAACTTAAACAATTGAACAAAGCTCTAGGATTGGTCTCTACTCATTTCTAGCTACTAGAGACTCGATTCTGATGGCCCCCAAATTTTTTTCTTAATGAATAAGTATGATTAGATGAATTTTGGGGTCTTGCTAGATTAGTGGATGTTGGAATTAATTAGCATGTTAATGTGGTAAGATAATATGACATAAGTTAAGGGAATTAAAGTATTAAAGTAGTAAAGGTGTGTAAGGGAAAATTTGGCAAGTCACATAAGTTTAGAAACCTTAAGGCATTGAAGGAGGGGCAAAATGGAAAGAGAAAATTGTTGGCTTGCATTTAAGAAGCCAAAAATGTGATTGAAGAAAAGAGAAAAGAGAGAAGCACGAGAAAAGAGAAAAAGAAGAGAAAGATGAGAGTTATGCCAGGTTTTGATTTTTCTTAGTCTTAAAGAGTGATTTTGAAGTTGAGCAAGAAGGGAAAAAGAAAGATGAAGATTAGAGCCTTCTTTTGATCTAATAAACTCATTAAGTGGTGAAGATTCAAGGTAAGTTAATGTTAAACCTTTTGAATTTTTGGAAAGGTTTGGGTTCAAAGAGCTTATAAAATGTATGTGTTTAAGTGTTCTAGGACTAATTTTATGCATACGTTTCTTTGGGTTCTCATTTGGAATTCCTATTAATTTTGGAATTGTATCAATGTTGAAGAAAATCAAGAAAGACAACAGGAACAAGAGGAGAGACACATTTAAGCAAGTTATAAGCAAGGAAATTCAAGGTGGGTTACACTTTTATAATTAAGTAATGAGCCATTAAAGTTTCTTTCAAGAAATGACAAGAAATGATTTTCAACTGCCTTATTCATGTGCATTTATTGCTTTTTAAATGTTGTAAGATTGTGTTAGCAGTGTGCCCTAGGCCAATGGACACATGTGATTCATGTATTAACATTATGACTTGTTAATAATATATTATGAGGTATTCCTTTTATATATGCATGTATGTCGTTTATGTAATGTGATTTACATTCCATGAATGTTGGAATCTGATCTCGGAACCGGATCCCAACTGAAACACGAAATGAAAAATGAGAAACAATAGTGGAAAATAGCGAAAGCGAAACGAGACAAATGCGGAAACAAAAGCGAAAACGAACGGAAACCTCCAGAACCAAAAAGCGGAAGCACAAAGAACGGTAGTGAAAAAAGCGAGCTCGAATAAAAAAGAAAGCGAAACGAATTAGACTGAAACAATAGAGGGAAACAGAAGCAAAACAATCGAACGGATAGAATTCAAAGCGAATCGAAACAAATTTTCGACATCCGAAGCGAACATAGCAAACTATCGCGTTGGAAACCCTAGACTAATCCAAACCCGAAAACCGGTATAAATCATTTTTAATGTTGGGTACGGCCATTGGGCCGATGGGCTTAGATCCCTAGGTCCGACGGGCTTAGATCCCCTACCGGCCCCCCAACTTAATCGGTATTGTCCTCTTTGGCTAAGGGTGAGGCCACGCCTCGAACCCAAGACCTCAAGGTTTTATTGGCTCAATGGTTATAGGCGTGTTGCTAGATAACAACAAAACCTTGAGGTCTTGGATTCGAGTCGTGGCCTCACCCTTAGCTAAAGAGGACAATACCGATTAAGTTGGGGGGCCGGTAGGGGATCTAAGCCTGCCGGACCTGGGGATCTAAGCCCATCAGCCCAAGGGACAGACCCAACATTAAAAAATGAATTTAATCAGCATCTCAATTTGATCACATCATTTAAAAATCAAAGAATGCAAAGATCGAAACTTTTTTATTAACTTGTCCTAAACAATTTTAGCAAAAATATCCAATCGCTCGAAAGCATTTAAGTAATACAATTTCTTAACAAACTCATTCAAAAACCATAATTTATAAACACTTATACTTTCTTGATTTTCCAAAAATGCACAATTTGCTTATAATTCAAAAGCTAAACATATTACCCACCTCGAATCGATGCTAGAAGCTTGCCCCTATCATCAATTGAATCATTTCTTCTTTTCTTCTTCCAATTGAAATTTACCTAAACCAATTAACCCAAATTCAACATCATAAATCACAAAATTCTCAAAATTAACTTAGAAATTCACCAATTCATCATATTTCCAAGCTATCTAAATCACCAATTTCCAAAAACCCCAAATCTAAAAAATTGGGCATAAACCCCAACTCACTTTAATCCAAAATTAGTCATCAATAATAGCATAATCACTAAAAACAACCTTAGAAATCTCAAATCCATAACCTTATAAAGCTATCTAAACCAAGAACTTAGCAAAAACTCAAAGATCTAAGAAATCAATTCTTACCTTCTCACTCCTCCATTTTCGAAAATCCATTAGCTCCATAGGAAGCTTGTGTCTTCTTCCTCACTTTTCCCTTGAAGAGCATCGAAAATCTCTAAGAATCTAAAAAAAAATCAACAACCCTTGTTAGTTCTCTTCTTTCTCCACCACCGAAACAAGCTTCTTCTCCTTCTCTCTTCATTTTCTTTCTTTCCTTCTTTTCCTCTTCCCTTTCGGCAGCTCCAAGCCTAAAAAACGATAGTCACTTCTCTTGCTTTTTGTCTTCTTGTTCCATGTCATTAATGAATGGAAAATGACCCATTTGCCCTTCATTCAAAGCCTTAAAACATATCAACTTAAGTAGACTTCCAAAACTGCCCCTGCACTTAGCCTTTAAAAAATGTCATCTTGCTACCTAATTTTGAGCAGGTAAATGACATAATTTGGCAAAACGTCCTTCTAGAGAATTGTTCCTCTATGTCTCCTCTTTGAAAATGACACCAAAATCACTCAATTCGGTTCAGAATTGAGAAAGTTATGGCCAAAATACGCGTTCAGCTCTGAAAATCCGAGACTGAACGTTAATCCAACTTCGACTCAAAAATTAACAACCTTAGGGACAAAATTGAAACTCGATCCCTTCATATGATTTGTATCCCCATGTCTCTAGTTTATTTTTTCCTCAATAATCAACTCAATCAGAGCTCTACAACTCGAGATATCTCCAAATTACTGAACTATGTTCAGAAAATTTATCTAACTCATAACCTTTAACCAATCCTCTCACTTAGGTTCAATCAATCTCTTTCCATTGAATCTCCTAAAAATCATAAGTTTCCATGAAAATAAAATTAAATGTTTTAGGAATCCAATGCTTCAAAAATCGAGTCAATGAGATGTCGGATGAAGAAATTATAAGCAAAAGATTGAACAAGGGTCGGAGTACAAGCAAAGTTACAGGACTTCAAATACATACTTATAATTGAATTTTCCAAAAATCATAACTCTTGACTCAGAACTCCAAAAATTTCAAACTTGGTGTCTATGGAAAGATAAAAGGAAGCTCTACAACTTCCATGAAGGACAGAAAAATCAATTTGTCCTCTAAGGGAGTCAAAAATCCACTCAAAGTTTCTTTCCTATTCAACTTTTCCTAAACAACTTCCAAATTTCAAACGATCATATCTCCTAATCCCGATATCGAAAAATTGCATACTTTACATCAATGGAAAGATAAAAACATCATCTAAAACTTTCATGTAGACCACT
>JAOQMR010000009.1:4255401-4273775 GCA_027563865.1 Erythroxylum pelleterianum | reverse complement strand
GAAATTGCAAGATAAGAATAAAAATGGCTCAAATTTCCCTTCCATTCCTCTCAATTCTCTCTCTTATTCTTGTCCAAACAATGAAAAGGAAGAGAAATACAATTTCTTTTCCTTTCTCTTCTCTTGGTTTCCCTCCATCCAAACAAAGGCGAGAAAATTAAATCAAGAAGTTCCAATCATTACATTGAATTAATGATCTCTCAACTTTTTATAGTGCATAGGAATATAAGTATCCAATAATAAAACAAGAACCATTAAGCCAAATAGATGAGATGTATAAAAATACCTAGTTTTCAATAACCTTAAACATTCACCAGACTTTTTGTTCACGATAACCTGTATAGCAAAATAGTATGTTTGTTCTTGGACTTAGTGTATAACCATAAGGAGCTCCAGTCTTATTTGTGAAGAGGAAAGATGGAACTCTAAGACTGTGCATCGATTATAGGTAGCTGAATCGGGTAACAGTGAAGAACAAGTACTCATTACCTAGAATTGATGATTTACTGAATCAGTTGCAAGGAGCTCGGGTGTTCACTAAGTTGGACTTGAGATATGGGTACTATCAGTTGATGATAGAAGAGGCTGATGTACCGAAAAATGCATTCAGGAGCAAGTAAAAGCATTTTGAGTTCTTAGTAATGCCGTTTGGGTTAACTAATGCCCTAGCTGCATTTTTGGCATTGATGAATAAAGAGTTTCAACTTTACCTGGATCGTTTTGTGATTGTGTTCATAGATGACATTTTAGTGTGTTTGAGGAGTAGAGAACAACATACTAAGTACTTGAGAATAATTTTACAGATTATGAGGGAGAAATAGTTGTATGCCAAATTGAGTAAGTGTGAATTTTGGCTGGATCAAGTAGTATTTCTAGGTCACATAGTTACTGGACTAGGAATACAAGTGGATTCAAAGAAGATAAAAGAAGTAATGAAGTGGGAAGCTCCAAAGAATGTATCTAAAATCTGGAGTTTCCTCAGATTAGCCGGATATTATTGGAGGTTTGTAGAGGGGTTCTCATTGATCTCAGCCCCCCTGACTAAACTTCTGAGGAAAAATGTACCTTTCAGATGGAATGATGAATGTTCGAAGAGTTTTGAGGACTTGAAGCATCGGTTGACTACGACACTGGTGTTAACTATTCCATCTGGAATAGAAGGTTATGTGATTTATAGCAATGCTTCGCATCAACGATTAGGATGTGTACTGATGTAGTATGGTAAAGTGATAACATATGCATCAAGACAATTAAGGTCTTAAGAGATTAATTATCTATATATGATTTAGAGCTTGCTGTAGTGGTTTTTTCTCTAAAGATATGGAGACACTATCTATATAAAGATACATTCCAGATATATACTGATAATAAGAGCTTGAGGTATCTGTTGAGTCAAAAAGAATTGAATATGAGACAGAGGAGATAGACAGAGTTGTTAAAAGATTATGACTGTACGATTGAGTATCATCCAAGAAAAGCTAATGTGATGGTTGTTGCTTTGAGTAGAAAATCAAATAGCAGTGTAACCTAGATCTAGATATTGAGGTTACCGAGCTTAGTTCAATTGAGAGCCTTGAGTGTCGAGTTGAATCTAGCGCAGAATGAGGCACTGATTGCTACATTAAAGCTGAGACCGATGTTGCATGACAGAATCCGAAAAGTTCAAAGTAAAGATCATGAAATGGTTAAGCTTATTAAGAGGTTGAAAATGAATCCAGATTCTGAATTTGAGCTAAGAGATGAGACACTATGGTTAAAGCAAAGGTTATGTGTTCCTGACATTGACAATTTGAGGAAAGAAATTCTGGAGGAAGCTCATATGGAGGAAGCTCATGTAGCAGCTTATGCTATGCATCCTAGTACCACCAAGATGTATAACATGCTGAAGCAACATTTCTGATGACCAGGGATGAAGAAGCAAGTAGTAGAGTATGTTGCTAAGTGTTGAACTTGCTAGCAAATTAAGCCTGAGCATTAGGCTCTGGTTGGGAAGCTGCATTCGTTACCTATTCCATAATGGAAATGGGAGAAAATTACGATGGATTTCGTTATGGGATTGCCAAAGAATCTGAGGCAATGTGATGCTATATGGGTCGTGGTGGACCGATTGATAAAGTCAGACCATTTCTTACCTGTGAGAGAAAATAACTCGCTAGACCAGTTAGCTCAGAGATATGTGAATGAGGTAGTTAGACTACATGGAGTTCCAGTGTCCATTGTATCAGACAGGGATCTTAGATTTACTTCGAGGTTTTGGAAGAGTTTACAGTAGCTATGGTTACAAAGTTAAACTTCAGTACTGCATCCTCAAACTAATGGGCAAAGTGAGAGGACAATCGAGGATATACTCAGGGAATGTTTATTTGAGTTTCAAGGAGCATGTGATTAGTATATAACCTTGATTGAATTTGCTTACAACAACCATTATCACAGTAGTATTAGAATGGCATCGTATGAGGTGTTGTATGGCAAAAAATGTCGTCCGCCTCTATATTGGGATAAAGAGGGTCTGAGAGTGGTTTAAGGCCCAGAACTAATACAAGATACTGTGGATAAAGTGAAATTGATTCGTAGTCATATTAAAACAACTCAAGATAGAAAAAAGAGTTATGTGGATCAGCATCGAAGGGATATGGAATACAGAGTAGGAGATGAAGTGTTTCTGAGAGTATCGCCTTAGCGGGGAGTGCTAAGGTTCGATAAAAAGGGCAAGTTGAGCCCTAGATATATTGATCCTTATGAGATCCTGGAAAGGGTTTGACCATTGGCTTACAAGTTAGCCTTACAAGTTGAGATGTCTCAGATACATAATGTGTTTCATGTGAGTATGCTTAGGAGATATCGTTCTAATCCTATACATGTGCTACCAGCTTAAGAGATTGAAGTTGCTAGTAATCTGAGTTATGTTAAAGGGCCGATTAAGATAGTGGGATATTAGATGAGACAATTAAGAAACCGAGAAATTACATTGGTGAAGGTCCTTTGGAAGAATCACTCAAGCGATGAGGCTACATGGGAAATCGAGGAGCACATGAGGAGACAATATCCCTACCTATTCGAATAATTATGTAAGAATCTAGAGGACGAAATTTTTTTAAGGAGGGGAGAATTGTAACATCCTGTTTTCCCCATGTTAAGGGTTAAAACCCTAGAATACTAAATATTAGAGATATTATTGAGAAATTAGGAAATGCATTTCATGCTCATGCATCATTAGCATACATACATGTGAATTTGATAATTGCACATATGACAATGACTGTACATGCATTCATTGACATTTTCCTGGTATAATTGATTTATAAATATGATTATATTGAGAATTGTCGATTATGTGTATTGAAAATTGATTTGGAGAGTATAATTATTGATTTAGAATTTTTGGTGGAATTTGGAATATTTTCTGAAATTATGAGTATTTTTGGACTATAAAAAATTCCAAGTGGCAAGACAATTGATTTATAGCAGTAGAAATAAGCGTCAAATGACAGTTAAAATAATTGGCAAATGGCATTAGGATTTGTTGAGAATATGATATTGAAAACTGGGTGAAAATTGGAGTACAAATTAGAGATAAATAGGCTAGTTATTAAAGGGAACCATAAGGTGGTGACATATGGCAAGTGACAAATGTTACTTGCTATGCGACATAGTCACCCACGATTCTTTTAACATTGAAAGACCATTTTAATTGTTTTGTTTCTTGCTTTCTTGTTCTCTTCGTGACTTTCTTCATCTTCTTCAAGCTTCTTCACTTTCACGACACTTACCCACCTCTATCAAAGTTAAACCTTGTCCTCATTTTTTTCATTTGTTACTCTCATTTTGATTGTCTTCTTCATTTGTCAAAAACAAAAACTTAATCTACCCACCTCCTTGTTGATGATCGTATGAGCCATGGAAAGCTAGGGTTCACGTGATTTTGAAGGGTTTGGAGTTTTCTCAAGTAAGTTATACTTTTCTCTTCATGGGTCGCTGCAAATGAATCAAATATGATGAATGATTTGAGATTTGATGACCATGAACATGGAGCTTCAACATGTGTGTAAACATAAAGAGATTTATGTTCTAAATTTTAGTGTGTTAATGTTATTCATGAGTTGTTTAATAGAAGCATTTGTGATGATTATTTAGTGATGGAATGATTATGAAAATGGTGTTTGAAGTGTGTTGGACGTTAATGAACAAGTGGATACATCTATTCTGTTTTTGTGTAATTGATAAATAACAGTTTATGAGTTGTAGTATGGATGATTTTGTATTGCAATTAATCTGAAATGGAAGTAGGAATGAAGAGGAGATAATGAGGACATAAGCTAGAAATGATAGACTAAGCCAAAGAGATGAATTAGGATGAAAATGATGATGAAGTGTGCTGGAATATGCTAGATGGAGTGTTTTCACTGAATATGCATCTATATTTTAGCCATATCGTGATATGTACATATTCAAATGAGATGATTTTAAGTTTAGATTGAACTAGAGACACATGGCTATATTTTCAATGAAGGAATAGAATTATAATTATGTCTTTAAGGGTTTCAAATTTTTGGTTGAATTTGAGTATAGTGTGCTATCACGGTTTGGGAATAGTCTGCAGTATTTTAGATATAACTTGCATAATACTAAACCAAAATGCATGAAATTGGTATCATTAGAAACTTAAGATGTAAATGAACATTTTGTTAGAAGCATGTATTGCCTAAATACCTCATTTTATTTGTGAAAATGGCCATGAAAGATTGATCCGAAAATCTATTGTGAGAAAAATTGGAATGATGCTTGAATAAGGGATCATTAGGTAGTGCACGATTATACACAAGCACGATCATGACAGAGAGGAAACATTAGAAGTTGCACGATTGTGAACAAACACGATCATGATAAAGAGGAAACATCAAGAGTTGCACGATTGTGACAGAGAGGAAACATCAGGAAGTTGCACAATCCTGCACAAGCACGATCGCAACGGAGAAGATGCACTACTGTTTGACAACTTTCAACACTCTTTACTCTTTTGATCATAATTCCTTCTCCGGACCTCTGATTGACTTGAAATTTTAACCTCAAGCTCCTCACACATTGTCCTTCCTCTCCACCAAATTTCATTGTCAGCTGAATTCACTAGGAAAGTATTAGTAAATGGTTGATTGATGCACTTAGGAAAATTAAGTTTTGCAAGATATGATATATCAATGATCATAAGATCTGAATTAAGGAAAGATGCCCGGGATTGTCATTAAGCATGCATTAATACATGTTATATATACATATGTATATAATTGAGTATTTATGAAAATTTGTAAATTAGTAATGTGTAACTTTGCATGTATTTCATGATATAAAAGACCAACTAGAGCGACAACATGTAGACATTTCCGGGACATCGAGGCAATAGCTCTCTAGAGCATACTGTGAGTAACCTAGATGGTCTTACATTGATTTATTGTTTTGTTTAAATTTTGAATTGAATTATTATGTTATGTGAATGTGTCGATTCTGAGCATTGAATGTCTGAGGTGTTTGATGCATGAATAATATATTGGAAGTGCTCATTGTATGTGAATTTGACGGAATATGTGATACTCAACTTAATTATTGAATGTCGGACTAAGGTTCGATGGTGAATGTGAAAGAAAATTGAGCACAAGTGAATGATTGAATACATGTGATGCATTTCACTACATGAATACATGATAACATAAAGGAAGCTGTGACCGGAGTCGCCAGTGAAAAAGAGCTTAAAGCTCAAAATGTGGTAAGAGCCTCTAGCTCACTATGTATAATAAGCCATATATCTCCAATGGTTAAAGGATAGTTATTAATGAGCTCGGTATCCACAATGAATACGAGACAGTGAAAAAGGTACTCAGTCATAATAAAGTAATAAATGAAAGTGAGTCTCATGAACATTGCACATACATTTTAATATGCATTATATAATTGATTGAATTGAATTGTATGAACTGTCATGAATGTAAAAAGTGAATAGGTGAACAAAGTGTTATATGGTGCTTTTTGATAATTAGTGAAAGATGTGCATTAGATGATGATATGAATTGTTTGTGAACTTGAAACATAAACTGTATGTGTTATGTGTTATGAGTGAGCCATCGATGATGGGTAGCTCACTGAGTTCGCAAAACTCATCAAAATTGCAACGTTAATTTTTCAGGTGCGAGAGAACAAACTTAGCTTCTGATACAACTTAGAAGAGATCTAACACTACTTTTTGATAGAAGAAATGGATCAAAGATCGATCAGCTGAGATTGAAGGATTTAGATAGAATTTTGTATAGTTCCTCATTAATGTAGCATGTAGCACATTTTTGTAATAGAGCTGTAAACTCTAATAGCTCTTTGATATTTCATATAAGGATGAAGTATGTAATGCTACAATGTACATTCGGTTAACGCTACAATGTACATTCGGTTTTATGAAATAGAAATATGGAATTGGGTTTTTTAATATTGTGATATTTATGTTTTAAATGATGCAGCCATGATTAAGTTAGTGACATGACTACTCTAGCATGCTACTCTTGTATAGTACGTACTCAAATATCCTTCTAAATGTAGGGTATGTGTCCTATGAGAGTGGGGTGCTACAATTTTTGGTATGAAAGCATGGTTTGACATCTATAGGGACAGATGTAAGCATATAGACATGATATAAAGTGAGAAACTTGAATAGTATTCGCTATTATTGTCTATTACAGGTCATCAACCATAGGTGATCAAGTGGGACAATCAGTTGACTTAGAATTAGTAAGAGCTAGTAGAGAGTCTTCTATATCTCGACCTGAGAGAATGCCTCCGAGAATTCCCTAGAGAAGGGAAAGGAGGTATGATAAATTGAGAAAGCTGGGGGCTGTGGATTCTACGAAATTACAGACCCTGTAGAGGCCGAAGGATGGCTAAAGAGAACAGAGAGAGTCTTCGATCAAATGGACTGTAAGCTGGATGAGAAGTTCGACCATGCAGTTTCTTTACTTCAAGGCCCAACATACCAATAGTAAAAAACTGTTCCAGGCAGTATCAGCAAGCTTTGTAACTTGAAGTGAGAAGACTTTTTGAAAGTCTTCAAGGAGAACTACATACTCATGATCTACCTAGACAAAAAGATGAAGGAATTTTTAGATCTGAAGCAGGTCAAATTATCCATAGTAGAATATGAGATCAAGTTTAATGAATTGATGGGATATGTTATAGCCTTGATTCCGACGGAGGAGGAAAAACGTAAACGATTTAAAGAAAGGTTGAATATGGAGATTAGGATAAGGTTCGCAATCACCAACTTGAGCAGTTTCACTGAGTTGAGAGCTACCTCGATCAAAATTGAGCAGCTATTGAGAGAGGGACAGTTAGAGTATAGGAAAGAGTCTAGAATGAAAAGACCCAGTGAATCTCAGGGTAGTTCTGGCAGAAGGTTTAGTAAGCACCAGAACAAATCTCATTCTTCTTTTAGTTTGGGAACCTTTTTATTTATAATTTTCATAAGTATAAATGGTCCATTTAAAACTATTTCTCATAATTTTACACTTTCGGCCATTAAAAGGAATCTTATCATAGTTTTCTAATTAAGGTAGTCATTGCCAACAAACAAAGTTGCTTTCCTAATGTTTTATCCCTCGTGGTTACATGATGATGACAATGCTCTTAAATATTTTATTCTAATTGTTGCTATAGAATTTCATTGGAAATGTTAACCTAATAGACAAGCTCTAATACCATTTGTTTGTTTTTGATGGAACCAATAGGAGCGTGAATTAGGTATTTATAAAATTCAAGAATTTTTCTAACTAATATACTTAACTAACAACAATTAATATAAATAAAGGTGAGGAATTTTCTCAATGTAAATTAGTCAAATAATTAAACAATAGTTAAAAAAGGATAGGGAGGAAAGAATGCAAATTGATTTAAAGTGGTTCAGCAAATGACTCTTCTCTCTATCCATTTGTAAGACTCTTCTTAGAAGTCCACTTAATGCTTCTTTCAAACAAAGAATAATCTTTATGCATTCTTTCTCGGCAAAGAGAAACCTATTTGCATTCTCCTTCCAAGGTAAAGAGGGACCACAATCCCACTTGGATTACTATCAAGTATAATAATATAGCATCCAACCAAATATTACAACTCAAAATACGTCATTTTATTACTTGATAACTTTAAAGAGGCTCACTTACACAAATATAAGATGTTGGTGCTAAAATGACTGAAAAAAACTTAGAAATGTATGTAAAATACACCAAAATGTTTATTGATACTAAAACTAATTTTTTGGTAATATTTAGACTTACTAGATGTTGGAGCTAATAATCAGCCATTACAAATGACTATCTACAAATTAGTCGACTAGTTTGTATTGAATGCATAAATTCACTAGCTATTTGAAGATTGGTCAACTAGTTGACATATTAGTCAACCATTATGGCATATTGTTTAAACAATACAATAACCAATATTACAATAAACTTGATATATCAAATTTTACAACTCTAACCTATATTGCTCTATTACTAACTCATATAGGGCAATCAGTCCCCTTAAAAACATTATTTTAGCAACTTAAAAATACTCAAAACTAATTTGTTAATGCATTTATAATTTAATCACCTCCCAAAATATTTGTTAAAGTTTGTTTGAAAGATCAAAAGGGTTTTATATTAAAACTAAAAGCTTCAATATCTCTTGATGAATGAAAAGACTTATGCGATAAAGTGAGATAAAATCTTTATAAATGGTAAGCCTTTTAGAATATCAAATTAGCAAAGTGAAAATATAATTAATAATAATAAATGTAAGGCTTAGATTGGTACAATGTTACGAATGGTTATTTATTTACATTGCAATTGGTTTTGTTCTACTTGTTACAATGAAATATTACAGTTTTTTTAATGATAAATTGATGCATATAGCTGAATGTTCGATTATTTCGTGTTTTAAAAAAACTCTTCACATTTGTATCTTCTTGAAAATTTTTCTTTTGTTAAAGTTCTAATTTTTGCTCCGTAGGTTACGTTTTTGCTCCCTAGGTTAGGTTATTATTAGTATTTTGTATTTGTATCTTTATTATCTGTATTATGTTTTTCGTATTATTATTATTATTATTAGTGATTTTTTACGCTATTTATTTTGTTAACTTGCATCATTATTTTCCTGTCAACATCTGCATGTGGGTCTACTGGAAACAGCCTCTCTACTATATAGGGGTAAGGTTACGTACTATCAGACCTCCCTAGACCCTGCTTCACTACGGGACTTCAAACTGGGTGTGATGATGATGATGATGATGATGATGATGATGATGAAAAAGGTAAATATGACCTTGATGAGCCCAGATCCATTTTTATTCTTAGTTTGATCTTCATTAGTTGGAAACTTCAACTTCTATTTATCAACTTCATAAACTATCTTCTTGAATTTATGGTTTAATTTTGTTCATACATTTTACTTTATTAAAATAATAAATCATTAGTATAATTATGTTTTATTATCATCAAAAAATTAGTTGGACCCTTCCTTGATTGGACACTTTCTTTTATAATTCAATACATTATTTAATTACCTTTTCAAATATTATACTGTATAAGTAATTCACAATTGTTGGGCCCCGAACTTTTCTTGGAAGTTAGAACTATTAAATGAGAAAATGTTGGCAATTATTTGTGTAAAGAAAAGGGAAATTCTTGAATTTGAAATGAAATAGAAAAAAATGGTTTAGATACAAGATGGGTTATATGTGAAATGTTGGAAGTTAAAAGTTGGAAAATGTAATTGAAACATGTTTATTGAGCATGCTCTGGTGTTTTAGCCATAACTTGATCTCTAGTTATCCAAATGAGATGATTTTTGATTTGGAATAAACTAGGGATATAAGGCTGCAAATGTTCTGATGAAATCGAGATTCAGTCTCTAAGAGTATCAATTTTTGGATGGAAGTTGAGAACAGAATAATGTTTTAGTATAAGAACAGCTTGAAATGTTTGGTGTATAACTTTTAGACTATGGAACCAAATTGAATGATTTTGATGTCATTAGAAAATTAAGACAATGAGGAACATTTTTTTAGAAGGATGTGCAAACAAATTCCTTCAATTACATTATTAGAAAAGGTTTGATTTTTTGAAGGAGTTAAGCATGACTTAAATGAATTTTGAGGTCTTAATAGATTATTTTTGTGGAATTAATTAGCATGTTAATGGCAGTTAATTAACATGTTAATTTGAGTAAGATCATATGGCATAGGTTGTTTGAATTATAGTGTTAGGGTGGTAACATTGCATGAGGGGCAAAATTGGCAAGTCACTTAAGCTTTTAAGTTACAAGGCTTATATGTAAGGGTAAATGGGTCATTGCTCACTCATTAACGGCATTATTGTAATAAGACATGTGGGTTGGCTTTTAAGGAGGGAGCATGAACGAAAATTAGAGGAAAAGAACCAAAGAAAAGAGAAAAATGAGACAGAGATCGCGGAGAAGAGGAGAAAAGAAAGAACAAAAGCTAGGGTTTCTTCATTTCTTGGTTTTCAAAAGGGATTTTGAAGTTTATTCATGGAGGAAAAAGGAAGAGGAGCATGAGACCTTCCATGCAAGCCAAGAAATTCTTCATTTGGTGAATGATCAAGGTAAGAGTACATTTGACTTGTTGGATTTTTAGAAAGATTTTGGTTCTTATGGCTTAAGAATGGTATGGGTTTAAGTTTTCTAAGATCAATTTTGGTGATTATGTGTTGTGGGTTGTCCAATTTGAACTCCTTTTGATTTGGAAATTTTGCCATGGATGAAGGAGATTAAGAGAGGCAAGAGGAATCAAGAACAAGGGGAGGCAATTTGAGCCAAGTTTCAAACAAGGAATCAAGGTGGGTTTCATTTTTATAATTGAGTTAATGAGCCATAAGTGTTCTTTCAAATATATGGAATTAAAAGATTTCCAAATACCTTGAAAATTTTCATTTATTGTTCTTTAAGATGGTTTGAAAATGTGCCATAAGTTTTTGTATATGAATTTTGTGAATGAACTTTGAGTGATATGTGAATGATTTCAAAATTGTTGTATTTTGTGGCTTTTGGATGATTTGAGAAATGACTTTGATGCTTGGTATAGGAATTTTGATGATGCTTGGTATAGGAATTTTGATGATGAATTGTAAATTGCTACATGAAAGGGTTTTTCGAAAAATTGCCTGGTTATGAAAAACAAGTTTCCAAAATTTTGCCATTTGGGCAATCTGTTTTCAAGTCATGAATTTCATATTATGTGGGTTTGTGGTAGTCCCTCAAGAATCGTCGCGTGCACGTTGACCCAAGAATAGGCTTCTCCCGCCTACCCGCTAGTGGCACGGAACTCTTGCAAAGACTCCCCCAAGTTTACGACTACACAGGACCATTATATGGGAATGTGTAGTGCGTCATGAATATGGACCTACCCAAACCATTCTGATGTGTTTATGTGTTCCTGATATGTAAACAAGATTGATGCATACATGATTTGTGATTGATGCATACATGATTTGTTTTATTGTGAAAATGGTTGAAAATTTAAAAACCATGTGTTTTATGATACAATTAGAATTTTCTATGAAAAATGAACCTTTTAAATGGTTTTGCTTGTTATTCGTTATAAACTTGTTACCCACGAGCTTTCGAGCTAACCCCCATATCCGTCCCATCTCCAGGTGTTAAGCAAGGGACCGAGTGAAAGAAAGTCAAGATATTTATCCGGATTTGCATGTTTTGTTTTGTTTTGGATTAATTGATGTAAAGCAAGGCTTCAGATGTATTTCGAGAATTATTGGGTTTTGCATGATTTGTATGTTGGATTTTGATATTGATAATGTATTGCGGCTTGGAATGCCATTGAAGTTTGTAAAACTCTTATTTTATGATGTTAATGAAATATGGATTTGTGTATGGATCTGAAATATGAATTATGTATGAATGATGTTCAGTTGAAATTAGATATAATTGAAGAAGCGATCCATGTGAGTTGATGAACTTTGCATATGAATTGATATATATATATATATATATATATATATATATATATATATATGTATAAGTGAGGCAATATGGAAAAGAATGGTAGGAATTATGAATGATGAGATGTGGTTGAATATGAAGAGTCAAATGAATTGAGATTGAGAGTTGGTGAATTCCAATTGGTAGTTGAACTGTTATGAATGATGTTGTAATAGTGGAAGTGAATTTGGGACAATTTCAAGTTTTCACAAGGATAAGATTTATGTCTAACTTCTAGGGAAAATTTGGAATGATTTAGGTAGAATTAGCCAAAATTGTCTTCTTGGAAGTTGTAGATGATCTTTCTATCTTTCCAACGCTATAAAGTTTGTAATTTTTGGATAACGAAATGGAAAGATATGAGTGTTACAATATGTGAAGATGCAAAGAATATATGCACAAGACAGCCATGGAAAAGGATGAGAATTTGTGAATTTGATGAATCAAATGGGTTGGGAATTGAGACTTTTATGGGATAAATTTGATGTTTGAGTTGTTATGAAGTGATTTTACACTAGAAGAGTTGAATTTGGTGAGATTATGAGTGAATATGATGTTAGATTGGATGTAAGAAGCATTGGAGGGGTTTGGGAAACCCCCATGTCCGTTTAACGGACTTTAGGTCCGTTTAATGGACATTTACTAGTCAAAAAGGACCCTCAGCATTGCCCATGTTCGTTTAACGGACTTTAGGTCCGTTTAACGGACCTTCTTGGGTGAAATGGTGCTCCCAAGCCCGACAATGTCCGTTAAACGGACATTCACAGGACAGCTTCATGAAATCGCAATTTTTGACACTTTTAGAGGCAGAATCTCACTTTTTGGTCTTCATAAAAGTTGTAGATCTCGACGTATTCTTTCACATGGTCTACGAACGAAATCAATCAGATATTTGTGGTGAAAGTTATGACAATCGCTCCAAGACATGTTACTGCATGATTGAGGATTTAAATATGTTGGATTCTTTAGGTCATAACTTCCTCATCCGACCTCTAAATGAAGTGATTCTTGAAGCAATGGATTACTAAGGCGTATATCTATCTCTCCTTGAAAATTGGTATCTTTTGAATTTTATTGAAAAAGTTTGCCTTAGAGAAAATGAGGGATCGGTTGGGAGAGCATGATTGAGGTATGAACACACTTCGGCTTTTTAAGCATATCTTGATCTATAGAGCTCCGATTAGGATGGTTTTTATTCAAAACAAACTAGAGACTTAGAGCTATGATTTCTTTGAAGAAGTCAATTTAAAATTCTGATTTAAATTTTCCAAATTATGTTCACAAATAGGAGAGATGAGTTTGAGCATGGAGACTGATTTGTATGGGCACACCATTGAACATATTGGAAGGAAATTTTTAAGATGTTTTGAGAATGAAGATGAACTGATGATGGTAAAAGAAATTACAAGGCACCACGCTCAAGAATTATGGTATTTTGAAGAGTTGGATTCCGGAATCAAGCGGGATCCAACAGATGTGGTATCAAAGCTGATGGTTAAGTAGATTTCATTGGAATACGCTCAGGTTTCATGATTTTAGCAAGAGGTTGGGCTCTGGACTCAAGTGGGGTCCAACAACAATAGTTACATAAGATGACATATATCATTTAAAAAATCTTCAGAGTAATGTTCGTGTTTTTATATATAATATAACATAGATGTTGCGCAATCATTGAAAACCTAAGTTAAATTGAATTTTCATTATCTTTAAATTTATTATATGTGAGTCCTATGTGTCTGGATTGTGGTCTCACACAATAATCCCTATATGTGCCTATATCTTTGTATATTCTTTTTGTCTTCCAAGGTAAAGAGGGACCACAATCCCACTTGGATCACTATCAAGTATAATAATATAGCATCAAACCAAATATTACAACTCAAAATACCTCATTTTATTACTTGATAACTCTATAGAGGCTCACTTACACAAATGACAGATGATGGTGCTAAAATGATTGAAAAAATACTTAGAAATGTATGTAAAATACACCAAAATGTTTATTGATACAAAAACTAATGAAAAAACACATATTGTAGTATTTTAGCTTACCAGATGTTGGAGCTAAGAATCAGCCATTACAAATGACTATCTACAAAT
Source organism: Erythroxylum pelleterianum (assembly GCA_027563865.1). NCBI lineage: Eukaryota > Viridiplantae > Streptophyta > Magnoliopsida > Malpighiales > Erythroxylaceae > Erythroxylum > Erythroxylum pelleterianum. The sequence goes on along the minus strand of JAOQMR010000009.1, from coordinate 4,259,651 downwards.
TGGTCAACTAGTTTGTATTGAATGCATAAATTCACTAGCTATTGGAAGATTGGTCAACCAGCTGATATATTAGTCGACTATTATGGCACATTCCTTAAACAATACATCAACCAATATTACAGTAAACTTGGTATATCAAATTTTACAACTCTAACCTATGTTGCTCCTCTACTAACTCATGCAGGGCAACCAATCCCCTTAAAAACATGATTTTTAACAACTTAAAATACTCAAAACTAATTTGTTAATGCATTTATAATTTAATCACCTCCCAAAATATTTGTTAAAGTTTGGTTGAAAGATCCAAAGGTTTTTATATTAAAACTAAAAGCTTTAATATCTCTTGATGAATGAAAAGACTTATGCGATAAAGTGAAGTAAAATATTTATAAATGGTAAGCCTTTTAAAATATCAAATTACAAAGTGAACATATAATTAATAATAATAAAAAGGTAAATATGACCTTGATGAGCCCAGATCTAGTTTTATTCTTGATTTGATCTTCATCAGTGGAAAACTTCAACTTCTATTTATCAACATCATAAACTATCTTGTTTAATTTTGTTCATACATTTTTTTATCAAAATAATAAATCATTAGTATAATTATGTTTTATTATCATCAAAAAATTAGTTGTACCTTTGATTGAACACTTTCTTTTATAATTCAATACATTATTTAATTACCTTTTCAAATATTATACTATATAAGTAATTCACAATAGTTACATAAGATGACATATATCATTTAAAAAATCTTCAAAGTAATGTTCGTGCTTTTATTAAGTATATATACTAAGGACGAGTGGGGTGGATGACCATGCAATCCATGCCCTTCATCAATTTAATCTGACAGCTTATATCTGCTCATTGAATGTTCTGTCTTTATTATTACTCTCCCTCTTCCATTCATTACTCTCCCTCTTCCATTCATTCCCTCATTTATTTACTCAAAGTTTTGCAAAGCTTTCTCTCTCTTTCTTTAGCTCTCCGCCCTGGCCTTCCTCTGCCCCTCTCTCGTTCTTTGTTAGCTCTCCGCCCTCGATCTCCTCTGCTTCTATTTCAATTTTTTCTTCGGCGGTTTTATTTCAGTCATGGTTTTGTATTTCCTTTTTGTCTTTGCATTGGTTTTATTATGTGTACAGATGGGCCATGGATTTATTCAACCAATTGTAAGTTTTCCTTTTTGTTTCTCTGCAACTGTCATAAGTTTTCCTTTTTGCTTTTGTTTCTCTGCAACTGTGGTAAGTTTTCGTTTTTGCTTCATTTTTTTTCTTTAGCCCTCCTCTTCAGTCATGGTTTTATATTTCCTTTTTGTCGTCACATTTTTTCCTTCGACTTTCATCTAGGTTTTATTGTGTGTACAGATGGCCTACGGTTTTATTCAACATTTGGAGTTTCTCTCCAGTTGTGGTAAGTTTTCCTTTTTGTTTCTCTGCAGCTTTGGTAAGTTTTCGTTTTTGTTTCTTTCCAACTATGGTAAGTTTTCCTTTTTGCTTCTTTCTTACAATAATGATTGATATTTATCTAGTTTAATTTTTTCTTTACTTTTATCAAGCTTTTATTATGTATAGAGATGGGTCAACTGGGTTAAGAAGAGAGACGAAAGTTAGTTTAGCTGGCAAAGATATTTTTTTTCCTTGGAGGATGGACTTGACCCTATTGCTTCTCATCTTTTCTGAAGTTAAGTGTATATAAACAATAACTTTGACTTCTTATATCTTTCTATATGATTAAAGATTTACAGTTTAAAATCTGTTGTTGTTAGATCCCTTTATTATTTTTCCTAATAATGTCTTTGTGTGCGTCCTGAAGCTCAGAGCTTAACTTTCTTCTGATTATTATTTAATTTACTATTCTTATTATTTTAATTATTGATATTATGATTTATTTCCACTATTATTAATTTTTGACTTCAGTATATGTACTTATTGGTGGTAAATAAAATTACTTTGATGTTGAAATTGTATTTTAAATTTATATATTGATTATTATTATTATTATTATTATTATTATTATTATTATTATTATTATTATTATTGTCATTAGTGATTGATATTGACGTATTTGCATTTGTTTTTTTTACTGGTGTAGGTGTCGTAGTTGTTAATCAGAGGTGTGAAGGCGATTGTACAAAGAGGAGTGGGAGAAGGTTTGGGGTTTGGTTGAAGAACAGAAACACTGCTAAGCGTGTGCTTGGATCGTTCTTATTTTTTCTATTTTACTCCAGCCGACATAAATGAAAAGTTGGTTTAACGCATTTTTATCCCCTGATGTGTCAAACGTCCAAATCTTGTGTCTCTATATACTTAATAATATCGTCATTTTTCGACCCAATATTTTTTACCCATACCAAAACATAGTCTTCCAAAATTTGGGCCGTCGATTTAGATATTCATGAAGCTTTAAAAATGAGATCTTGATGATTTAATATCTGATGCAGTTAACATTTCGCATTTAATACCTCTGATGCTTCTTATTTAAAGGAGTTAACATGATTTTAAAATGAATTAAGTAATCCTTCTCGGAGAAAACCAACGGCCATCCCCTTGGTATCACTTCCAAGTTACACTAAATTTAATTTATGAATTGGGTAATCCTTATTGGAGTCAACGAATTGGGTAATCCTTCTTGAAGTAAACGAAGGGCCATCCCTTTGGTCAAACTTTGCTAGCTCTCAATCATTTAAAATTGCGTCGTCGATTTAGATATCCATGAAGCCTTAAAAATGAGATCTTAATGATTTAATATTTGATACAGTTAACATTTCGCATTTAATACCCCTGTTGTTTTTTATTTAAAGGAGTTAACATGAATTTAAAATGAAGTGAGTAATCCTTGTCGGAGGAAACGACTCTGAAACGAACGGCCATCCCCTTGGTGTCACTTCCAAGTCGCATTAAATTTAATTTACGAATTGGGCAATCCTTCTTGGAGTAAACGAATTGGCTAATCCTTCTTGGAGTAAACGATTGTCAGACTTAAAGATTGGGTCAAAAGAGGTGCGATTTTCAATCGCTCGAAATTTCTTCTCATCATCTCAATCACTTCGCCTTAAAAATCGAATCATTTATTTGGCCAACTTTTCTTTTCGGCTATACACACTTTTCAGTCTTTGAAATTTTCTTTTAGAGATTTGTCAGACTTAAATGCACCGTGACGACTTTGAATTCAAAAGCAAATATCGTTGTCATGCAATTGCACGATAGCGACTATCATCATCATCATTATTATTATTAATATTATTAAATTCCTCGTGAGTATCCATTTGTAATAATAATAATATCCTGCAAATTAACTTATTCATCTTTTATTATGCGCGCACATTTTTTAACTGTGTGAAGGAGTTGTCAATTTTCATTTCCCTATTAATGATTATAACACAATGAATTAATTAATATTGATATGATAATTAGCTTAATATGAGAAACGCTTTTCTAAATTCAAGCTCCCGTAAGGTTTGCAATTGTCGGTTAACAATAACTGCTCTGCTTTAACTGCCTGAACTAGAACTAGAATATGAGTATTTATCATTAATTTTAGTTTTATTATAATTATAAAATCCCTTATTATGATTAAATGCATATATCTTTATTTCTATTATTATCATTATAAAATTTCTTTTTTTTGTTAACTTTCTTCTTATTATTATTAAATTTACTTTTCTTATTAATTTAATTATTGTTATTATGATTTATTTTGAGTATTATTAATTTCCTACTTCACTATATGTACTTATTTGTGATAAATAAAATTATTCTGATGCTTTTTAATTTTTAATTTATGTATTGATGATGATGATTATTATTATTCTCATTACTATTATTATTGATATTTGTATTGTTGAATTCCTCATTAGTGTTTATTTTATTATCTTCATTATTGAATTTATTAAAGAAACATGATAATTATTAATAAAAATATAACAACGAAAAAGTTTAGCGTTTTTCAAATTACACAGTCTCGCGGTCGCGATCGCGAGACTAATAATATGACGGTGAAAACAGAAACATTTTTCAAATTGCATCGTGCAAATGCACGATAGCAATATCGGTTGTTTAATACCCCAAATCTGTTGGACCCCAAATGGCTCAATGGTTGGAGGCGTGCACTTAAGTGCAACAAAATCTTTAGATCTTAGGTTCGCGTCGTGGTCTCACCCAAGACCAAAGAGGACAATACTGATTAAGGTTGGATGCCGCGGTATCACCCGCAAACACACGCCGGGGTATCACCCCCAAACACCTACG
>JAOQMR010000009.1:4233374-4255301 GCA_027563865.1 Erythroxylum pelleterianum | reverse complement strand
TGCCAAAAGATCATGCAAGATGCGATCCTATGGAATAATTCTAGGAAAGAAAATTAAATTTAATTCAAAAGAGAATTTAGAACAGAGGAAGGTCATTTAATTTAGATCATTGACTCGCATGAAAAGTATTCATAGATGGCCATCGTCTCTTTAGGAGAGAACTTGAATACAGTCATGACTTAAAGACATTAAATGAGATCAAAGGAAAATGCAAATGCGAGATATGACCTAGGATATAGCATACAATGTCTGCTCAAGGACATAAAAGTCTCCGGATCAATTTGTTAATCGAGATGTCATATACTCCTAACAGATATATGACAATGTACTCTCGTCATATGCTGGTCACACTAGTTATTGAACGAGTATGAGTACTACAGAGTTTTGTTTTAAATCCATCATGTGTGAGTGGGAGATGATGACGTTTTACACCCATGATGGGTCAAATGGTCATCTGGTAAGAATAACTTCTATCGGTAGTTATTCACATATGATATATATATATATAACGACAACGTTTGAAAACTGAAGTGAACTTCCCTGTGTTTTTTTGCTTTCTGGAAAAACGCTAGTTCTTGTGATCTTCGGCGTGGAAGTTTTTCTACGGAAAACTAAGGCAAACTCTGCGTTCTTTAACCGGTGGAATTATAGCAGGAATCCAAGTACGTGATTTCTGTTTTTTTTCTAAGCATATACAATTGATCCTATGGTATATGATCTATTCATATTTTCCTAACAAAAAATATAAGTACTCTTTTTCTATTAGGCTATTAGCAAGTACAAAGATGAAGTATTTTCTTGATATTATGGATTTTGATTGTGATTTTGTAGGCTTTAAGAGTTGGACATTGCAGCACACACAAATACCTACATATTAGAGAACGACGACACAAAACTTATTATGTTATAATTAAATATAGTTTTAACCTTAACAATATTACAAATTTTTGTTTTTCATTGAGCTTATGTCTCATCATTGTTAGAAAGTGTCTAACTCACCCCCAAAAGCTAGCTCAAGAGGAGGAGGTTTGTTTACTATTATAAATTATTAAATGCTTTCATACTTGTCCGATGTGGGATTCCTGACACACCCCCTCAGTCCAGAACAGAACTGGACATCTGATAGGCATATTGGGCAAAAGGACATAACCGGGCACCGCCTCAAACCATCGAGACAAGCAGGCTCTAATAGTATGTTAGAAAGTGCCTAACCTACCCCCAAAAGCTAGCTCAAGAGGGGGAGGTTTGCTCACTATTATAAATTATTAAATGCTTTCATATTTGTCCGATGTGGGATTCCTGACAATCATTCTGAAGCTTGTTTGTTAATCTTAAAATATAGTTATGTGCTACCTTTTGTTTTCGTGTTAATACAATCAGTCAAATAGAATGCGGGGATCTGTAAGCCAGAATATAGAAATTTCCTGATCAAGATGAAGTCCTTGAGAAGCTTTGTAGAAGCTTATTTGTAGATGTTCTCAGGAAAGGGCGACAGCCTTCCCCTTCCATGAACTCTCTTTCTCCCTTTATTTGTGTAAGAACGTTTGATTGTAAAATCCCTTAAACCTATCAGAAAGAAAAAGAAAAAAAAAAAGAAAGGTTTTATAAATCAATACATGACTATTAATTTAAACTAATCAAGTCAATTCACTCCAGTTAGATTACCACAAAGCGTGCGATGGAGGTATTGCTAGTTTGTCACTAGTATGAATGCCCTTTTATCACTATCTGCAAATGCTTTTCTACTGACCATTAAAACACATTCGTTTAATTTGGATTCATATTGAGGAATAGGACTCTCCGACGAATGACAGATTAATTGGTTTTCAAGGTCACTACATTACTCAATATGAGGATATGGGGAAGATACCTTTATTAGGAAAGAAGCGTATCATCAACGAAGTCTTCATTACTTTGTCTTGGTTTGGACTAACAAGACGCATTTATTTTAATGGTCAATGTATCAGTTTGGACATAAAGTTGACGACTATTTTCTGCTCCATACTATTCTCTTCGATTTTGCATTTGGGTTATGGGATCCCTATAAGAGTCCACGGGGTTAGCAAATCGCTATTGTGGTCGGTGAGCATTCGAATTCAAATGGATTGCAGTTTAACAACTTCGGTTCTGATAATCTTATCCTGCTTGTGGGCTGCTATGGCAGGAAGAACAAAATTATATCAAAGTAAAGGTCACGATGGCATGTTTGAGCCATCCCCAATTGGTTCTTACAGCCTTTGCAAAGCAATGGTGGAACCAGAAGGCTATGCTTGCCAAGAACACACAGTACTGAACCCTATGTTCTACTTTATGCGTGCATTATGGCTCACTTGTGGATAAAGGTTACAGCTCTTTCCACACTTTTGATGAGTTTCAGGTAACAACGCAGGATGGTTATGTTCTAGGTGTCCAACGAATGCAGATTTCACGGTCAGGAAAGAAGGCAGACAAGCCACCAGTTCTACTTCAACATGGGATATTCATTGTTAGTAGCATTTCAACTAACTTTATCGTTGTAAAGACGAACTGAAATAACCTATTGAAAAATGATCCCGTTATCAACTCCAAATGTAACATGTAATGTCAGGATGGTGGAACATGGTTGCTGAATTCTCCTGACCAATCTCTAGCATTTATATTAGTGGATAATGGTTATGATGTTTGGATTGCCAACACTCGCGGGACGATCTCCAGCATGGCACATAAATCACTTAGCCGTGATGATTCTGTAACTTCGATGTCAAATAATTTTCCTTCCTGCATTATTCCTGGAAATTTCTGTTACCAACTTCATCGTTCTTTACTCGGCAGGCGTATTGGGAATGGTCATGGGATGAGTTGGTTGCTTTTGATCTTACTGCTACAGTCCAATATGTGCATGATCAAACAGCACAAAAGCTTCACTATGTTGGACATTCCCTGGTAGTGGTTCAATCTCTGGATATCACCTCTTGATAATTATTGAAAATGAAAAACTGATTACTTGGAATTTTAGGGAACTTTAATTGCTTTAGCTGCCGTTTCACGGGGACAACTGCTGCATATGTTACGATCAGCTGCTTTGCTTTGCCCAATTGCCCATCTCAATCAGATTAGATCTCCGCTTATAAAAGTCGCAGCTGACATGCTGTTAGCAACGGTATGACAAGTGATCTATTTTTGTGATGGAGCATCCATTTTAATATTTTTGAATAGTCTCTCTTTGCAAACTGATGTTGAATTCTCATGTACTTGGCAGGATTTATATTGGCTGGGCCTCCGAGAATTCGTCCCCGGAGAGTGAGAAAACAAAATAAAGCAAAATTTCTTACATTTCTTATGGACAACCCAATAACTTCTGCATACTTACTCGACTTTTCGAATGAACAGGCAGGCTGTAACAAAGCTGATCGAGGATGCCTGCAGAACAACCGGGGCTGATTGTTCCTTCTTAATGCCTGCTTTTACTGGTACTTGGTTATATTATTGTCGCTTCATGATGAAAATTTCTTTATCCTTCGATTATTCATCAAATTGTCATGGCTTTTCATTACTACAGGCCCAACTTGTTGTGTTAATAATTCCAAGATAGATGCTTTTCTTAATAATGAACCTCAGCCAACATCCACAAAGAATGTAATCCACTTGTGCCAGAGTAAGTGCCTTCATTCCTGATTCTTTAACTCTTGTCGTGCATGACAAATGGAATTTCTTAGCCATTACCAACACAATCTGCTGGCTACCAACAAAAGTTATTTGTTCTTTCTGTCAAGTTATTGGTGATCATATGTCAATTATTCCAAAAAATAGTTTTAAAAAATGACACATCAATTTTGCTTTAGTAGAATCAATGTGAGCTTTTCTCATCATAATGCTCATCTTGTGGATATGTCAATAGTGATTAAAACAGGAGACATAAACATGTACGATTATGGTAATAAAGATGACAACATGAACCATTACCAGCAGCCAACTCCTCCTATCTACGACATGACAAATGTCCCAAAAGATCTTCCTCTTTATCTTGCCTATGGAGGGCAGGACACGTTGGCCGACGTAAACGACGTGCAGGTTCTACTGGACAACCTTAAAGATCATGACAAAGACAAGCTGGCGATACAATATGTAGAAGAATATGCTCATGTTGATTTTGTTTTTGGCGTGAACGCCAACCAACTTGTCTACAATCCAATGATGGCATTCTTCAGGCTCAACTGATGAGTGCTAGTTACTCAGTTTTCTAGTCATAGCAGAATCTGTATCTGATCCGACTGCCTTATACTGTTTGTTCAGACTTGGACTTATATCGGTCCAACCACAATAGTAGATCAATTTCCATGTGTACAAACTATCATCCATGATCTAGAACAACTTTCTATTATCCTTCTATACGTCCTTAAGCTACTGGATTAGTCCAAGGTCGACATGACCAGATCAGAAATCATTGGATATAATATGAGTTAATTGAGTTTCACTCTGGATTTACACTCGAGAGGCTCAACTAATCCGAATCTGATATTTTCAACTCAAATCCTAATTAAGTTTCGCTTTTTATTTGGTATGTTAACAAACCAAGCATAAGAACTTGTAGCATAGTCGTCCTATCCATGCCTTCTAATTATCTTTTTTACTTATCCACGTGGTTGGATTTCAACATATTTGATATAGTAAATCGGAAAAGATAGGGAATTATCATTTTAGTGGTTTTTATTACAATCATAATTAATATTGAATAAATTAATTATTTTCAGTTTATGTTCTTCCAATCAATCAGTTGATTGCAATTTTATGTATGATATTTTCATTTTAATTAATTAATACATTCTTGATCTTTATGAATTATGTTAATTACTTTTGATAAAGATCCTAAATGGAATATTACTAATGTGTTAGCAGATTTTCTCATTATAATGGTTGTACAATTAATCCTTATACTTGAAATTGCCAATGTATTTCATGTGAGAATTATTATATTTTGATGCTATTTATAATCTATTCTATTTAGAATAGCTCAGTCGGTAGTATTTAGATATAGTAGGAACTATATAACATCCCATGTTCGGAGCTAGACTCTAGAATAGTAAATTGAGTGTACTGTGAGAAATTATAAGTACATTGCATGCTCATGCATCATTGTATATTCACACACATGTGCATATTTATTTTTGACAGATTAAAATAGCTGTGCATGCATTCATTGATATTTTTCAGGTATAATTGATTTATAAATGCGATTAAAATGTGAATTGTGGATTATTTGTTTTGAGAGTATTATGATTATTTTGAAATTTTTGGTAAATTTTCAGGGTATTTTAACCTAGGAAAAATTTAAAATGAGAGATAAATAGACCAATTATAATGTGACATGTAGTAGCTTATATACGTGACAAATGGCTTACATGCATGGTGAAATGTGAAGAGGTGTTATTCATACACATGGTCATTTTCTTTGTATGGAAGGAAAATTATGCGGCCCATTTGTTTTTTACCACCGATAACACCATCACCAAAATACTTATCTTGTTTATCCAATACCAACATCAACTTGGTTACTCTGTACATTTGATTCACTCTCACTGCTGTAGACTTTGTTGAACTAAGTAAGTAATTTTTGTTGATGTTTTATCATTGTAAATGAATGCATGCATGAGTTGTGTAGGAAGAAGCAATTCGATGATGAGAGTAATGGATGAGTTATATGAACAATATGTGAAATTGATGTTGTGCAGAAAATGTATTTACGGTAGTGAGAATCTGAAAGAGATTTAGAAAATTGCAGAAACTGGAAATAGGATCTGTTTTAGCTTGAAATGAGTCATGGAAGAGTGCTGGAAAATCATAAAAGAAGAAAAAATTGAAGAAACATGAAAATGCATAAATTATGTAGAAAGTGATGAAAAACAGTAAGTAATGTTCTATTTTTGGGTGTTGTATTTGGTCTTGAATTTGAGATGTTTTAGAGTTAAGGGAAAAGAATGAAAATGAAAACTATATAATGAAATGAGGTTGTTGTTGGATATTAAAAGACATGCAGAAACATATATGCAGAAAATTGATAAACAGCCATATGTGAGTGTGTTTTGATGTTTATGTTTAATCTTGAAGTTTTAAGTTGTTTTAGAGTAAGATGAACTGAAAGAGAGGTAGAAAAGATGATTTATGTGTTAGATGAATAAGTTAGGAGTTTGAAATCTGGAAAAAAAAAGTAATGGAAGAAGAGAGAAGAAATTTGCAGTTTTTGGTGAAGAAGAAGAAAACCTGCGTTTTAGAGAGAGGTGAAGAGGAGTTGCACAAAAGGTTTATTGTAGAGAGACTGTTTTGAACATCTTTCATTCATTTTGTTATAACTTTGTCTCCCGACCTCCAAATGACTTGAAAATCGAACCAATACACTCCTAAGACATTGTTTTTCCTCTCCATAAAAAGATTAGATCCATCTGAATTGATTTGAAAAGATTGATTGGATGAAAGTTAGGAAGTCTGCTAGAATATTATGAACTGAAATATTTTCATTGAACATGCTTCGATATTTTGATTACTCGTGATCTGTAGGTTTCCAAATAAGTTGATTCTTAATTCAGATTCAACTTGAGATATATTTTTGCAACTTTCTTGAAGAAGTTGAATTTTAATTATGTCTCCAAAAATTTCAAAATTTAGAATGAAAGTGAGTATTGGCTTAGGCTGTAGCATTACCAATGACAGAAATTATGTCCTGTTGTTATCGAACAAACTGTATTGATGTAATCCGAATCAGACAAATGTGTCTTCACAAAAGTTATATCTTATTCTCTTAGATTTCAATTGATATAAATTTGGTAATTTTTAGATGTTACAATTGAGAGATATGGGTTATACAACTTAAATGTATGATCATGCTCTAGCTAAAATTTCAACTATACTCAATTTGTGGTATCTTGAACATAACTCATAGAATAATGAACTAAATTGAATGATTTTAGTGTCATTAAAAAATTAAGACACAGAGGAACAATTTTCTAGAAGATAGTGTTATAGAAATACATCATTTTCTTGATCTTACTGATTATGCAAAGTTGACCCGAATGAGGTGCTTTCAGTAAAAGCTGGAATAGTGAATGAGTGTGTGAATTTTGGCACAATTGGAGTACATCAATTTGTTACATAAATATACCCAAGAATTTTTCATTTCACATGCATTCTATATGATACACTTATACATCTGTTTACTCAATTACATAGTCAGTACAGTAATGTGAAATTGTTTAAACGTTTATAGGAGAGCAAGTAGTGCGACCACTTCTTGATATTGTCGGAACATCAAGGCAATAGACTTAAGGGAGCAATTGTGAGTAACCTAAGATGGTCTCATTTTAATTTGATCTGATATTATTGAATTGAATTCGATATATGATGAATATGTACTGATTGTTTACTAAATTCTGGACAATACTTGTTTGAGGCGTTCGATACATATGAATATATGAATGAGACTGCCTAAATGATTCTCAATTGAAAGTGACTAAATGTTATGACTAACTGTATTGACTGAGACAACGTGAATGAAAGTGATTGACTGTATTGACTGAATTGTGGCATGCATTTTGTTTCAATACATGTAATATAAAGGTAGTTATGACTGATGTTGCTACTGACTGGGACTACTACTGAAAAGAGCTTAAAGCTCAAACAGATGTGGTTAGAACCTAAGGCTCACTGTGATCAATGAGCCCTGTATCCACAACGACTAAGGGACAGTATAAAGAGTATGATATCCACAATGGATACGGGACAGTGAAAAAGCACAAAGTCACAACAATGTAAAAAAACGAATGTGAGTCTCATACATATAGCATTCACATATAATTTGAATTCATTAAATGATTTGCAAAGCTGTAAGAATGTTACATGTTTGAATACATGGTATTAAACTAATGATTGTGTTCTATCCAAGTGTAATGAAGTGATAGATTGATTGAATTGTTTGACTGAAATACAATTTGTTTATAATAGAACTTGATTCTAATCAAGTTGATATGAACTATGTGACAATATGTTTATGATTGATTGAGTTTTATTACATAAGTGAACCACCGAGGATGGTTACTCTATTGAGTTCGCAAAACTCATCAAAATTGCAACGTTGATAATTTCAGGTTTGGTAGACTAAGACGACCTAGCTTCTAAGACTGCTTGAAGCAATTTTGTACAACTTTGAAGATCAGACATGGCTCAAAGATCGGTCAGCTGGGGTTGAACACATAGTATGTTAATATCTTTTGTTTATTCCTCATGTTTGTAGCGTACTGTATAGACTAAGCTGTTATGCACATAGGATGGTGTTATATAAACTTGGATGTTGAACTTAAAGCTAAAATGTACATTGTGATTTATGATACAAAATGATGAAATTTTGGATTTTAGAAAATATGTGATTTATGATTTAGTTCATGATGCCATGTTATAAAGTGAAGATGATATAGGTAACATGTTAATTCTATCGGGCATCTGCACGTCTGACCGTATGGCGCATATGCATGAGTCGGGCAAGATTGGGGTGTTACAAACTATATCAAGATAGTTAAGTAAATCAACAAAGAATTATTCACTCTAAAGTAATTAGAGAGAATATTCTACTATTCTTAATTAGTATTAATGAATTCTATGGCTAGAGTGAATTGATTTTTTGAAAAGGCATTTTCAAAAATGAATTATAAATCAATTACTAATTGGAAAGAATGCAAGTGATTGGATTTAAAAGAGTTGACACTATATCCATAATCTGTCCAATTGGAACATTAGATGACTAAAGGATTAAATTATACATCATAACTATGTCAACATAAATTAAGTAAAACAACATTGACATTCTCAATATTTGGGTGGTCATAACATATTACTATATGTCAATCTTGATCTATGATTATAAATTGTTTAGTTTGAGATTTAAACATAAATTAAAAAGAGTTTTAATTTATCTAATTCTAATTATTAATTATAATTATAATTTACAATCATTTCCAAAATATTAGGAACCTAACGAGTCACACATAAAAAGTAGTTTAAAAGAAAAAAAGAATTTCTATTAAATTGTACCTAATTGTGAAGTTTGATAAACTTTAGAGATCAAATATGAGATATTTGTTTTCATAAAATTAAATTAAATTATAATTAGAGTTTGACTTTAATTATAATTGAAATATTTAATTTTAATAAAAATTAAAATATAAAGCTTTTCCTAGAAATTTTTATGTCGTGCCTCCTTTGCTTGTATTATGCTTTTATAATAACTATTCTAATACATTTATGCATAATATCACATCTCCCTCTTGTCTCTTTGTTTTTGGAAAACAAATATGCATGTCCTTACTCCCCTTTGCTCTTAGCTTCTGGTTAATTATGTTTTGGAAAACGATTTTGCAAGCCACCCTAAAACGAAATAGGAATTGTTTGTGTTCAAATCAAGTTCTATGTTTGTGTGGTTGAATGATTGTCTTGACTATGTTATTTGATTTGTGAGGTTGAAAGTAAGCATTGGGGACGTATGAAACGTTTCTAATGCAATTAAGTCAACACCAGCGTCACTAGTAGATGCTAGTGAAGAGTTTTTTGTCACCAATAGCAACTGTCATTACTGGTTAATGGCCTCAGAATCATCGGAGAAAAAGCGATAAAGGCACAATGGTTAATAGGGAAACCATGGCTGGGAAAGAAGCAGTATAGATGGGATAGGAGTTATCAGAAACCTTTGGCTACAATGACATAAAACCAAGAGGTAGAGACCATGCGAATTAGAAGGAGAAGGCGACGACAATGCATGAAACCCTAATCTGCAAAAACAAGAACAATGGGACACGTGTAAGCCTTAATTTTATTTAAATTGATTTAATTGATCTAAATTCCAAAAAAAATTTAAGAAGTGTTTTACTAAATGTTTGAATTTTTTTTCAAAGGATTATTTTTATTAGGAATATTTTGGAATTTGATTTAATTTTTCAAAGAGTTGAATTATACAAATCAATTATTAGAATCAAGCAAAAGATTTTAAAGGATTTCTTTCATAATTTGATTGTGTTAGAAATTATTAATATAATGAGATTATATATTTTTTATGAGACCAAAATTTTTGAAATTGTAAATCCCTCAATTTAATCTTTACATTTTAAGAACATGGTTATTGACTTCTATTATTTAAGAATAAAACCAAAGCTATATTTATTTTAATACTTGTTAAGTAAATTCAAGGTTTATTTCACCTAAATATGTTTTTTATCTTAAATAAATGGATCTTACTTAGTTAAATTTATATGATTTGGATGAGCAAACTCATAATTATATGAATTTAGAGACAAGGCTAGGAACAATATATAAGATATGTTTTGGCAAACTTTTGTCACCTAATGAATCTAAGAGTCATATACGATATGATTGATATAGTTCTTATCTACCTAATTTTTAGTAAACTCAAGATCAATTATTTTTTAAAAATAAAATAGTGAGAATAGTTTCGAAGCTTGAGAAGTGTTTTTAGGTGAGAAAAGAAATTGTATGTTCACGACACTCCATTTCCATCAGAGTTTAGTACGGATGTAGCTAATAAAGTATTAGAGCCATGTTAGCATCATAGTGATGATTTAGAACAAGATAAATGATGAGTTAGTGGGTTGAATAATCAATGGTAGGGGCAAAGGAAATCAGTTTGTATATCATCATGAATTGTTGGCCAACTTACCATTATTTGCTTGAATGTGTGGTACCAGATAAATGGCCATCTGTTTGTCACTTAGAGTTCACATAGTCAAAATTCCATTGATTGTTTTTCCTGTAGACGTAGGCTTTATAGCCAAACCACGTAAATTCTTGTGTACTTTTACGACTATTATTATTTCTCTCTCACTAATTGATACTAGATGTGGGCTTTATTTCAAGCATAATCACAACAATAAATATGTGATATTGGCTAGCTTATCTTCCAAGTTTCAGAAGGAGCATAAGAACATAGATGCTCCAACTATAATAACGCATCTCAAGGAATTTTTTGGTACAAAAAGTAAAGTGGAATGTTATGAGACTTCTATAGCACTATATCAATGCAAGATGGTAGAAGGATTTTTAGTTGAATTATATGTACTAAAGACGATTGACTATATTGAAAAATTAAACCAATTTGGTTATGTTATAGATTAAGGGTTAAGCATTAATTTGGTGTTTCAGTATATTACTCTGAGCTTTTCACGATTCATTATGAATTACTCACTATTAGATATGCTAAAGACTAAATAGGGATCCCATAAGAAGGAATCTAATTATGTTCTTTTCAATGATTCTTCCAAATGCGATGGAAAGAGCTCTTAGACGAATACGAATAAGGAACAGAAGGTTTCTTTAAAGTAGAAAAGCCAAAAGATGGTGTTAAGAATAAGGACAATGATAAGGGCATATATTTACATTACGAAGACATGGACATTGGAAGAGGGAATGTAAAGCTTGTCTTGCTAATTTGAAAGATGAGAAGCTTAAAGAAGCTACTTCTTCATGTATATTTATGCTTAAGATTAATCTTTTACTTTTGTTTCACATTCTTTAGTATTATTACTAGATATGGTTCTCATATATGTAATGTTAAAAATGTCTATAACTGTAACACTTTGATTCATTAATTTATGTAGGGTAGAACTAGCTAAGCTACTATGGATCATTAGCTCTTCACAAAATCTAGTTTTGAACTTCTTACTCATAAGGACTTAAGCTTTCCCTTATGAAGCAATAATGGACGTCAGTGTGAAACTTTTACATTATCATGGATCAAAATGTCTTTATATCCCAATTTAAGGATAGGAATTGCACCAGAAGTATGTTGTTTAAACACACACCTATGTCTAACCTAGCATAATGAACTCATTTCCTAGTGGAAGTGGCTTCATCCATACAGATTATATTGCCAAGAAAACTTATCGACAAGCTTAATCCCTTAATAGACCAATACTCTAAAAGAATTTGGTGAAATTTCACCCACAAAGGGATTATCTTCTACTTTATATCTACTAACTTAATCTATGGTTTCCATATTTTCAAGAATATAAGGAAAATATTAAAATGTTAGGGACCTTCTTCAATAATCTTTAAAGTTTTCTCTTTAAAAGCAAACTTAAATAGGATTAATTGATGTACATTTAATATCACTTCAACCAGCCCTTTACACTTCTATAGCTTCCATAGCTTCATAGCCCAAACCTTGAGGAGGGGGAAGAATAATCTCTTTCCCATAAAGAACCCGATAGTGGTAAAGACCTAAGCTTTAGTCCCCTCCTTCAAGACCTCCAATAGACATGATAAAAATGAGAAGCCCTCTTTAATAGTTTGGGGGAGATATTGAAGAGAGTTAAGGATGAGTCTCTAAGAACAAACTTTTAGTTCAAAGGCTTATGAATTGCCATAAGGTTTAGAGGTGACATCAGAAACAAAAGGCTAGGGAATAATCAATGGATGGGAGGAGAAAGAGGTATTAAGTAATTGAGTCTAATGAACTAGATCATGTTGAGAAAATAGGCTATGAGTGGAATAGGAACTAGTAAACTGAACCAAGGGGGAGGTACAGAGGAGCTCAACAAGAGGAGAAGAGAAAGGGGTAAAAGCGAGACTTTATGAAGTGAGATGGAGCTAAGAACCTATTGGCAATCGTGGGTGTCAGCTATAAGGAATGAAATAAGAAACATGCACAATGTTAAAGAGAAAGTTTCAAAAATTAATTCTCCAAATATTAAGTTCAGGAGTGAGAAGAATAAAAAAAATAGAATTCCCAAATTACACTTGACCATATAGAGAGAACGAGAAGAATGGAATGAAGAAAGAAAAGGAAATAACTAAGAATTAGAATCGAGAAAGGGGCAATGATATGGAGCTAAAGGAGAAGTAATGCAAGAACTAAAGAAAAATCAGAGATGAGCCATTAGAGGGAAAACACAGGAGAAAAGAATGAGCATGAGACCTAATATGAGATAAGCACCAAACATCAGAAGCTGCTCTAATATAGAAGCAAGATCAGGTTATCATTTTCCATCTAAATTTCCAATATCATATAGCCAAAATTAAGTTAAGGTCTCTTCCAGAGAATTTTATTTCTATATATTAAATTCCATTTCTAGTTTAAATCACCCAATTTGGAGGCTTATAGGCCAAGTTATAGCAAAAAAAAGGACTAGTTCAAGTGAACCGAGAACCTAAGATAGAATTTCACGAAACGTAATACTCTGTTGTCATATTTAACCAGTTCATGCAAAGTAACACCAAATCACCATTCCAGCAACCATTCCATGCCCAAATTAATCTTTATACATAGTCAAATATACACAAATACAGTAATTAACTAAGTGGAGACCTAAATCTTGAAATTTTCCAATTAACTCTTCTTTTAGTACTCTTCCTTCTCTTCTCCATTGGCTTTGCTTGATTCACCAACTATAACACCACAAATACATATCTCAATCTCATATCCATCCTTATAAGTCCAGCTCTTTATAAGATGAAGATGAGAAGAAAAACCACAAATTTTTACCTTAATTTTCTCCTAGGATTAGCTTGATTCCTTATGTAAAATGATGTGATTAACGAGATGGAAAAGAAAGGAGGCGAGGAGAAAATTCTGGAGTTTAAACACTCCATACACATCCCTCTCCCAACTCTTGTACTCCCCACTTGAAGAAGTTTCTAGTCTTACACAGATATTTCAACCCCATTGGTCCATATGTTGATTTTTGGCAAAATTCCACATTTGGCCTTTCTTCTTCCTTTAATTCCCACATTGGCATATAATTCATCAATCGATTTCGTTCTAGTCCATAACTCACATATAATTACTCATGTCCATGCCTAAATACTATAATGCTTCTATAATGCTTCTAGGGTATATATTAAGGCCTTACAATAACCAACTCATTTCCTAGTGAAAGTGGCTTCATCCGTACAGATTATATTGCCGAGAAACATACTGACAAGTTTAATCCCTTAATAAACCAATACTCTAAAGGAATTTGGTAAAATTTCATCCATAATGGGATTATCTTCTACATTAAAGTGTTGAGGACCTTCTTCAATGATCTGTAAAGTTTTCTCCTTAGAAGCAAACTTGAATAGGATTAATTGATATACATTTAATATCACTTCAACTAGCCCTCTACACTTCTATAGCTTTCATAGCTTCATAGCCCAAACCTTAAGGAGGGAGAAGGATAATCTCTTTCCCATTAAGAACTCGACAGTGGCAAACAAGAAGCCCCCTCCTTCATGACCTCCAATAGAGGTGATAGAAACAAGAAGCCCACTTTAACAGTTTGGGGGAGATATTGAAGAAAGTTGAGGATGAGTCTCCAAGAACAAACTTCTAGTTCAAAGGCTTGGGGATTGCCATAAGGTTTAGAGGTGATACAAGAAACACAAGGCTAGGGAATAACCATGGATGGGAGCAGAAGGAGGTATCGATTTATTGAGTCTAATGAACCAGATCATGTTGAGAAGATAGGCTGGGAGTAGAATAGGAACTAGTAAATTGAACCACGGGGGAGGTGCAGAGGAGCTCAATAAGGGGAAAAAGAAGAGGGTAAAAGTGACACTTCATGAAGTGAGTTGGAGCTAAGAACCTGTTAAAAATTGTGGGTGTTAGCTACAAAGAATGAAATAAGAAACATGCACAAATGTTGAAGAGAAAGTTTCAAAAAGTCATTCTCTAAATAGTAAGTTCAGTGGTGAGAAGAAAAAAAATAGAATCCCCAAATTACATTTGACCAAGTAGAGAGAACGAGAAGGATGAAATGAAGAGAGTGAAGGAAATAACTAAGAATTAGAATTAAAAAAATAGGCAAGATATGGTGCTAAGGGAGAAGTAATGCAAGAACTAAAGAAAAATCGTAGATAAGCCAGAATAAGCATGAGACCTAAAAAAGAAAACCTGAGAGAGAGCCATAAATTTTCCCCCAACTCAGATTGAGAAAAAATTTACATGGCTTTTCAAAATTTTGTTGTTAAGTGATCCTTAATCTTGTAATTTGATTTGTCCTTTACTTAAATTTGCTTTTATTAGATCTTATATTTTCTCTTAATTTTTTTTAAATTAAAGATATTTTTAATATCCAATTGGTTCAATTTATTCCTTAAATTACTTGGCCTTTGAAGGCTCCTTAATTCTCTCCCTATATTGCTTAATTATTAAAAATTTTTGGTAAATCAGAAAAAATCAAATTAATAATCAAATAAATACAATAAGGTACACAAACAATGCCGCAATAGGCTCAACCAGCGAAGCTTCAAGGCTAACCAAAATAAACTAGGGGACACCGCATCATAGGAAGATATAAACCGAAACCCAAACAATTGCAACAACAAGAAACTCCAAAAAAGATCGAAAGGAAAACTAAGCATACAAGGACCAAGGAGAATCCTAGCTTAAACTAGCTAGCATGCCTAGGAGAGACCAACATAAAGAGACTGCAAATCCATAGGCCCGAATTGGCCAAGATTAAGTCTGCCACTAATGATGACCGAAGCAGCACCTCCAAGAGTAAGCAAGGGCTTGAACAGTCCGAAGAAACCTCGAAAGCAGAGAGCAAGTAAAAAGAAAGAGAGACACAACATAAAATAAAATAATACTACCTCCTCTCGGTGTTTAGGCTGAGAAGTTCCCTAACGTGGGAGATTACTCCTGAGCGCACACGCTCCTTAGCCAAGGCTTCATTCTTGAAGGTTTTGGCATTACGTTCAGTCCATAGGTGGTAGACAGTAGTGGAGAGCAGAAGAGGGAAAAGAATGGTGACAGAAACTCTGAAACTGGGAACAGTTAAGAACCAGGAAAGAATAGTTGAAAGGGAAGGGAGATTGAAGATGGGCAAGTTAAAATGGGAAAGGCAGTGGTCCCAGAGAGCTTTTGAAAAAGGGCATTCAAAAAATAAGTGGTATATGGATTCATTTGCTGAAAGACACAAAGAACAGTGGTCAGGAGTGTGAAGGAAAGTAAGCTTATCCCGGGTTTAATTATTAAAATTTTAATATTAATAAAAAAAATCATTAGCAAATATGTATTTTTTAAATAAAGATAACAAATTTAAAAAATTTAGTTAACCCGATATACATGTTCAACAAAGAAAGGTCAGGCAAAGCAGAGCTGGAAAGGAATAATTTATACTAACAAATGTGTAAGCAACTTGACAGATAGAGCCAGGGACACTCCTACTAAATAATACAAGTTCTAGATGAATTAAAAGATCAAGTATTGAATTGAAATGCAATAATCTAATCTTGAGGAGACTCATTAGCTAAAAATATATTTTAACTTAATAGAATTAGATGATAAAATAAAAAAGAAAACTTATTGATATTACAGAGAGAGGGAGAAATCTGATCATAAATGTAGAGGATCGAGTGACCCACGGTTGGTTGGGTGTTGGGTTGTTCTGACTTCTGACTTTTGCAGCAGTCCATTTACGAGTTCACGACAACTTGTTATTTAGACTATCGTACAAGATATAATTGCAAAAGCAGACATAGCATCTCCAGGATACTGGATAGCAATGGGAAAATAATTGTTTTTATATTTAATAATATCCAAATCAACGTGTACATAGTTTGACTCGTCCATTTTTCGAGCTGTTAACCGAATCTGGACGATTTCTATCAACTCATTTTGAATGTCAAAAGATAAAGGGTATTCGATATTAAGAGATGAATCGTCACTGTTTCGATTGTTTGTTGGGAGGCTAATGTCTAAAAAAAAAAGGTATTTAACTGTCACATTAAAAAAAAAATTTAATAGAATATGACTATTTTGGTAATTTTTGGGAGGTTAATAAGTACATTTCTCTATCATAAAAGTCTTTTAAAAAAATGAGCGTTTAAATATACAATAAAAAGCACGTCTTTAATAAATATGACTTTTTTGGTAGCTAAAATATAACTTTTGAATAAGCTCAAATTTGGAACTTCTCAAAAAAGCCTTTCAAATAACTTTTTCGATTTGATTTTTTAAATTAATTAATAAGCCTATTTTTTAGTCCCTTTTATCCTTACGTTCTACACATAATTCCCACAATATCCACAAATTCATCTTCACGTTTATCTTGCAAACCTATTATTTGACTTTTTATATATTTAAATATTTATTTTTATTTATGTTATAATCTATATAAAAGATTTGGTTAGATATATTTTCATTTATATTTTATATGGTTTAAAATTATATAATAATTAATATATTGTGCTTTGCATATTGTTTAATATACTTTAAATAATATTTATATGCAAAAATAATTTTTATTACAAAATAAAATATAGTTAAAATTAAAAGTGTTTTTTATTTTTATGTTGTCAAATAGTCTACTGTATGAAATTTTTTCAAAAAATTCAAGAATTTTTCTAACTAATATACTTAACTAACAACAATTAATATAAAGAATATAGTGGTTTAGTAAATGACTCTTCTCTCTGTCCATTTGTAAGACTCTTCTTAGAGTTCTACTTAATGCTTCTTTCAAACAAAGAATAATCTTTGTACATTCTTTCAAGGCAAAGAGAAACCTATTTGCATTCTTCTTCCAAGGTAAAGAGGACCACAGTCTCACTTGGATCACTATCAAGTATAATAATATAGCATCCAACTAAATATTACAGCTCAAAATATCTCATTTTATTACTTGATAATTCTAAAGAGACTCACTTACGTAAATATAAGATAATAGTGCTAAAATGATTGAAAAACATTTGAAAATGTATGTAAAATACACCAAAATGTTTATTGATACTAAAACTAATGAAAAAACACATTTTGTAGTATTTTGGCTTACTAGATGTTGGAGCTAAGAATCAACCATTACAAATGAATATCTACAAATCAGTCAACCAGTTTGTATTGAATGCATAAATTCACTAGCTATTGAAAGACTAGTCAACTAATTGACATATTAGTCCACCATTATGGTACATTGTTTAAACAATACATCAACCAATATTACAATAAACTTGGTATATCAAATTTTACAACTCTAACCTATATTGCTCTATTACTAACTTAAAAATACTCCAAACTAATTTGTTAATGTATTTATAATTAATCACCTCCTAAAAATATTTGTTAAAGTTTGTTTAAAAGATCAAAAGGCTTTTATATTAAAACTAAAACCTTTAATATCTCTTGATGAATGAAAAAACTTATGCGATAAAGTGAGATAAAATATTTATAAATGGTAAGCATTTTAGAATATCAAATTAGCAAAGTGAAAATATAATTAATAATAATAAAAGGTAAATATGACCTTGATGAGCTCAGATCTATTTTTATTCTTGGTTTTGGAAACTTCAACTTCTATTTATCAACTTCGTAAACTATCTTCTTGAATGTATGGATTAATTTTGTTTATACATTTTTTATTCAAAATAATAAATCATTAGTAATAATTATATTTTATTATCATAAAAAAAAAGTTGGAATGTTCTTTGATTTGATTGAACACTTTCTTTTATAAGTCAATACATTATTTAATTACCTTTTCAAATATTATACTGTATAAGTAATTCACAATAGTTACATGAGATGACATATATCATTTAAAAAATCTTCAGAGTAATGTTCGTGTTTTTATATTTAATATAACATAGATGTTAGGCAATCATTGAAAACCTAAGCTAAATTGAATTTTCATCATTTTTCAATTTGTTATATGTGAGTCCTATGTGTCTGGATTGTGGTCTCACACAATAATCCATACATGTGCCTATAGTAGGTCGACCGCCTTATCCATACCAATCGCCATATCGATCCCTAGGCCCCATTGCTAGAAAGGGTCGACTTCAAAATCTTACCCGGAGCTTCTGCCTCGTACAACTCCTCTAACACTAGAGGTAGGTTTAGATACTTTTGTAGTTAAGGATGTTGTACAAAACTAATCGAATATCAAAGAAGTAGGAAGGAGAGGGAAGAAAGGGAGAGAAGGCATGCATGCATACTTTATTTTATAAATCAATTTTTTTTTTCAAATTTCATTACAACGTTATAAACACCGGTATGTACAAATAGAAAGGAAGAGAAGGCATGCATACTTTATCTTGTAAATCAATTTTTTTTGCTGTTCAATACAGAGTTATGAATACCGATTCATACTGGCCGGTACCGGGTTAAAATCTATACAAAATATAGGATCGATTGTATCAGATTTAAATATTGATCGGTACCGGCCCGTTTCAGATTATAACTGGCTGATACCGAAAATTTTTCAAAATATGAAGATTTTTTTGCAAAATTTTCAAAATTTTTTAAAATTTCCCTGTCTCCCTCTCCTTCTCCCTCTTTTTTTTCCAAAGTTTTTTAATTAGATATTTTATTTATTTTATTTTTATAATTATTGTGAATTGTGAATTTTTGTTTTTAAAATAATAATAAATATTTTTATTACTAATAATAATTATAAATTAAATAAAAATTAAAAATAATTTATTTAAATTATTTTTAAAATTTTAAATATTATTTATTAATAAAGTTTTAATAAAAATATTTTATTTTTAAAATAAATAATTTTAAAATTATTATTTATCAACTAATATTTATTTCATATATTTTTAATTATTAAATCAAAATTTATTTGAAATTTATATATTTTAAATTTAATTATATTTATTAATAATTATTAAATTAATTTTATAAATTAAATCAAAATTTTGATTATTATTTATTATTATAATTTTCGGAGACATGGTTATAAATATACAGTACAATTGTATAATATGACAATGGACTGTTTTGCAATTTTTATAAAAATTTAAAAACTATTTTATAAATTTAAAAGATTATTAGAAATGGTACTTGGTATTAACTGATACTGATACGGTACCGTACTAAAATCTAATCCGATATTAAATCTGGTACGATATTTGTAACATTAGTTGAATACATCATAATTTCACTCTTTTATATTAGTGTTTATATATATATATATACACACATCTTTGAAATTAAGAATCCACTACAATATATATACACACACATCTTTTTGGCCGCAGTTTTGCGAATATGGTTATGGTTGATCGTGACTGTTGTTGAAGACGTTCAATGTGGTTTATATTAATCTTGTTTATATATCAAAGTTCTAACTGCCTTAATATGGTGCAATTATGATGTTACCCAATTACGCAAAACATCGAAACTAAATAATAGTAAATTTTTTTTTGGTAAATCAGAAAAATAAATAAATGATCAAAATATATACAAGGAATTTACAGACTATGCTAAAAAAGGCTCATCCAGCTAAATTAGCAAATAGCCTAGAACAAACTAAAATAAATTAAGGAAATACCAAAGATATGGAAGATGCAACCCAATACCTAATCAACGGCACAAACACCAAGAAAATTAGCCAAATAAAACCCGAGCATACATAACCCCATTAGAAAACCTGACTAAGAAATTCCAAACCCTTAGTTAGCAAGCCAAGGAGAACCTGAGGCAACCATTAACAGCCATGGCTTCGGAATGGCCAAGAAGAAAACTGCCGTAAAAAAATAACTGTGCTGCACCTCGTAGGGTAGACATGGCAAGCAAGGACAATCCAAAGAAATCCTCGAAAGCTGTAACCTGGAAAAATCTGAGCAATTAACCTGCAAATAATAGTAAATTGTAACTTTATAAACTAACAAGAATTGATGTTATAATTTAAGTACCTTTTTTTGGATGCGGGAAGTTTCCTCGACTGAATTAGGATCAGATTTGATGAATCAGTTCATGCTTTATTTTATTAAATCTCATCCACGTATAAGTTAAAGTCTATATAAATGTGTGCAAAAAAAAAAAAAAAAAGACACAAAACTGAAACTCAAACAGGTGCTTCAACCGGAGTGAGTGGGGAGCGGGGTTAGAGTATTTCCTATTTTCCTGCCTGAAAGAAGGGCTGTAGAAAGCGATGTGGATGATGACCCATTAAGGGCCGTAGAAAGCGATGTGGATGATGACCCATTAAGGGCCGTAGAAAGCGATGTGGATGATGACCCATTGCAAGGACTCTCGCCGCGGATCAGTTCGAGATGTTCACACTTGAGTTTATCCATGGCACGTGGCTTCTTCTTCCGCTATGTGGCTGCTCGAGTGTGACCTAATTTGACTTCTGAGCAGAACATTTAACACCGCCCAAGTATTAGAGAAGGAGATTCATTAATAATTATTAAAGTTATAATTCATTAATATAAAATTATAACTTTATCTAAAATTACTTAATTTTAAATAATTAATCTATCAAATTAATTACTTAACATGTATTTTGTAAGGTAAATAGGTGCGACCCATAAATGCATCTAACAATTGGTTGAGGAGAGAGACACGAGGTCAAAAAGTCATGTGTTCGATTCCTCTTATTTATGCTCTCTCGATCGAACCTGTTATATAGGATTTTCTTAATACGAAGTACTAGGTTGATATGATTTATAGGCTATTATGTCAATCTAAAAATTTATTCGGTGAGTATACAAAAGAAAGTAACCGTAGATCCTTTGTTCAAAAAACAAAAAAATCTAAGAGTGCCCCTAAAAGTAACAAATATTGTAATTAGCGAGTGTAAATTCTATATTAAGCGCACTGTTTTTTTTATATGAAAGGAGAGTACATTAATCGTAAGTAACCAAACGGGGAAACGAAACCTCAGACATATTCTTGAGGAGAATAGATAGGCAATCCACAGGGCGGCTGCTGAAATTTGTGGATCCCAAAATTCAGAGAAATGATATAATTGACTAATCAATTTGCAGCCCTATTAGCTCGTCGGTAGTGCAAGCCTTACGTACCGTTTGGTTAGCGTCTGAGGGACGCGAGGACGAATGACGAGGACAGAAATTTTTGTCCTTAGGAGTGTTTGCTTACCGAGGACAAAAATTTTTGTTCCGTCCTCAGAGGACGAAGACAGAAATTTTTGTCCTAAGCAAAACTATGGTACAGAAATTCTTGTC
>JAOQMR010000009.1:4194635-4205752 GCA_027563865.1 Erythroxylum pelleterianum | reverse complement strand
CTTGTTAAGTTAACAAATATATATATTAATAATTAGTATTATTTTATATATTTATGTAAATATTATTTTTGTTATTATATATATGTATATAATATATATATATAGATATAATAAAAAATATATATATTACTAATTAGTATTAATTATAATATATTTTGTTCATTAAAATATAATTAATTAATTAACTAATTAGCTAATTTTGATTTAACTGTTGATAATTATAATATAATAAATTTATTTATTTATTAAATTATAGTTTTTTAAAAATTAATATAATTAATAGATTAATTAATATTTAGTATTATTGACTAATTAGCCCATATTTTTTCATTTTTATTAATTTTAACTTATATATAATTAATTTACTAATTACATTATAATTAATAGATTGACTCGAACTTTATTATATATATTTATATATTTATGTAACTATTATTTTTGTTATATATATATATGTTACTAATTAGTATTAATTATAATATATTTAACACCAATCACAAAAATTTTGTTCTTTAAAATATATTTAATTAATTAACTAATTAGCTAAATTTTGATTTAACTTTTGATAAATTTGGCATTTCAATCCAGCAAACATACTTAACAAAATGTATATGAAATGCTCATGAGACACTTTTCCAATTATTACGTTATTGTGACTAAGTGCCTGAACTGTCCCGTATCTATTCTGGATACCGAGCTCATTAATAATTGTCCCTTATCCGATTAGGATACATGGCTCATTATACATAGTGAGCCTTAGGCTCTTAATCACTGTCTGAGCTCAAGGCTCTTTTTCACATGTTGAGTTTTAAGCTCTAATCGGTGGCTACTCTAGTCGCAATTGCCATTATCTAATTGTGCATTCATGAATGGAATGCATGTACTACAATCAATCACATTATAAAGTACATAGGTCTTCACATTCACATTCAAGCAGCACTTCAATATACATTCCACATTCCACAATCATCGGACCTCTTGTTTGGAAATCAACAATCAACCACATTCATTTATCATTTAAATCATAATTTAAGTAAACAATAATTGAGAAAAACCGTGTAGGTTACTCATTAGTTGCTTCCGAAGCTAATGTCTGAAAGTTTTGGCAACATTTAGAGGTTAACGTTCCAGTTGCTCCACTATATCAAACAATATACACATATATCACAATTTTCACAATTATAACTTTTTAAAAATGCACATGTATGAAATAAAATATGTATAATACATGTTCATGATAATCCTGGATCTCTTTCCATCAATTTCATCACCAAATTATTCTCATATCAAAATTCATCAAAGTATAATTTATACTTAAGTTTATACCTCACTAAAATCATTAAAATCGCAATTTATTTCTCATTGACTTGCTTCAGATTTTTCCAAGACACACTTTTAGATCTACTGTTCATGTTCAATCAGAAGGTGTAACTGATATAATTTGGCCACACTCTCTTCTAAAAAAGTGTTCCTCTATGTCTTATGTTTCTATTGACACCAAAATCACTCAATTTGGTTCAAAAATTTGGATGATATACCTCAAATATTTTTGGACTGCTCTTATCTAAAACAGTAGACTATACCCAACTTCCATCTAGAAATTGTATATCTTAGAAACTGAATCACAATTCGACATTTTCATATGATTTGTAGCCCTATTTTCCTAGTTTGCTACATATTAAAAATCATCTCATTTGGAACCCTATAGATCCAAATATATTCAAAATACCGAAGTATGTTCAATGGAATAGCACCAATTCATATTACCCGTTACACTTTTTTTACTCAATCTCTCTCAAGTCAATTCAGAATGCTATGATTTTTGGTGGAGATGTATAGAAATATCTTACAAGTACAATGGTTCAAGAATCAGGTCATTTGGATGTCTAGAGAATAAGTTATGGTTAAAAAAACACGAATGT
Organism: Erythroxylum pelleterianum; assembly: GCA_027563865.1. Taxonomy (NCBI): domain Eukaryota; kingdom Viridiplantae; phylum Streptophyta; class Magnoliopsida; order Malpighiales; family Erythroxylaceae; genus Erythroxylum; species Erythroxylum pelleterianum. The sequence goes on along the minus strand of JAOQMR010000009.1, from coordinate 4,203,830 downwards.
TTAGTAAAAGAGAAAATCTAGCACGATGGTGCAAATTCATTATAACCCAAAGTCACCCTCGTGCTTTTGCACGACGGTGCAATTTGCCTAACATCTCAAAAGTCACCATCGTTCTTTTTCATGACGGTGCTTTTCCACTGAACCTCAAAAATCACCGTCGTGCATATGCATGACGGTGTAATTCCTCTTCTTCTTCTCCATCAATATCTCAACTTCAGACCTTAATAACTTTTGATTCAGAACTCCAAAATTTACAAAATTTATATCAATGGAAAGATAAAAGAATGATATATAACTTTCATGAAGACCATTTTGTCAAAATCCAACTAATTCAGTACAGTAAATTCACCGAAGTTCAGATCGAAAAAATCTACTCTCACTTCAGATTTGTACAAGACACACTTTCAGATCTACTGTTCGCGTTCAATCAGAAGGAGTAATTGATGTAATTTGGTCATACTCTCTTCTAGAAAAGTATTCCTCTATGTCTTATGTTTCTATTAACACCAAAATCACTCAATTTGGTTCAAAAATTTGGAAGATATGCCTCAAACATTTTCAGACTACTTTTATCCAAAACAATAGACTATACCCAACTTCCATCTAGAAATTGTATATCTTATAGACTGAATCACAATTCTACTTTTCATATGATTTCTAGCCCTATTTCCCTAGTTTACTCCACATTAAAAATCATCTCATTTGGAAGCCTATAAATCCAGATATATTCAAAATACCGAAGTATGTTCTGTGGAATAGCACCAGTTCATATTACCTGTCCCACTTTTTTTACTCAATCTCTCTCAATTCAATTCAGAATGCTATGATTTTTGGTAGAGATGTAGAGCAATTTCTTACAAGTCCAATGGTTCAAGAATCAAGTCATTTAGATGTCTAAAGAAGAAGTTACGATCAAAAGAAGCATGATTGTTCAGTAAAAGAGCAAATCTCAGATGCACGATCGTGCTTAAGAACGATGGTGCAAATTCATTATATAGCACGATGGTGCATTTTGCCTAACATCTCAAAAGCACGACAGTACTTTTCCACTGAACCTCAAATGCACGACGGTGTAATTCCTCTTCTTCTTCTCCATTGATATCTCCTTCATAACTTTTGATCCATAACTCCAAAATTTACAAACTTTATATCAATGGAAAGATAAAAGAAATATATACAACTTTCATGAAGACCATTTTGTCAAAATCTGACTAGAACAGTACAGTAAATTCACCAAAGTTCAGATCAAAAAATCAACTCTCACTTCAGATTTTTCCAAGACACACTTTCGGGTCTAATGTCCACGTTCAATCAGAAGGTGTAACTGATATAATTTGGTCACACTCTCTTCTAAAAAAGTGTTCCTCTATGTCTTATGTTTCTATTGACACTAAAATCACTCAATTTGGTTCAAAAATTTGGAAGATATGATTCTACCAAAAAAAAAAATGGAAGATATGCCTCAAACATTTTCGGACTGCTCTTATCCAAAACAGTAGACTATACCCAACTTCCATCTAGAAATTGTATATCTTAGAGACTGAATCACAATTCAACTTTTTTATATGATTTGTAACCCTATTGCCTTAGTTTACTACGCATTAAAATTCATCTCATTTGGAACCCTATAGATCCAGATATATTCAAAATACCAAAGTATGTTCAATGGAATAACACCAGTCACTTTTTTACTCAATCTCTCTCAAGTCAATTTAGTATGCTATGATTTTTGATGAAGATGTAGAGCAATATCTTACGAGTCCAATGGTTCAAGAATCAAGTCATTTGGATGTCTAAAGAAGAAGTTATGGTCAAAAGAAGTAAGACTGTTCAGTAAAAAAGAAAATCTCAGATGTACGATCGTGCTTAATTTCTTTAAATTTTAGGGTTCTAAAATTCTTTTAAATTTTAAAAAGTTTAACTTAAATATTATAATTTATTTTTTTATCTACATCACACTATACACTTACAAGTTTTATTTTTTCATTCGTAAATTTTACTAACTAATTTTAATAGTTCATTTCAAATATTCAAACTTAACAATATTTATTTATTCATATTTAGCCAATCATAAAATAACCTATTAAGCCTTATGTTCATATACATTTTTTAAAATTATGTTCTAAAATATTATAACACCCGTGACTCATATACATTTACAAATTTTATTTTATTAATTCATTTCAAATATTCTGATTTTTCCTTATTTTCTCCAAACAATTTATCTACATTAACAAATTTTATTCTTTCTCACAAATTTTGAAATTAACAATATTTATTTATACATATTTAGCCAATCATAAAATACCATATTATTCGTATACATTTTTTCAAATTATAACTTTACTTTTTAAATTATGTACTAAAATATTATAACACTTTCATTTAGAACTTTTCCTATAAACTTTGCTGAACTATTTTATCCTTTCTACTATATAAATTCCACAATATTCACTCACATATTTCATCCATTTATCCTTTTAATTCATAAATCCATTTATTTTTTTATTCATTCTTTACTATACATTTCAAGGATTTTAAAATTTTAAAATTTCTTATTTAAACTTAGTTATTTTATTAATTCAATCAAATAGTTCAACTACTTTATTTGTGCAATTGGTTCTTAAACCATTAGACTGGTAAGACATTGCTCTACCTCTGAACAAAAATTCATAACAATCTGAAATCAATTAAGATTTAACACTCAATTATGTATCATACTTGACAATTTAAAGATAAAATGCACAAACAAATGGCTTGAGAGTCTCATGGGTTGAAATGAAGAAACCGAAGTTTACACCATGCAGAAATTATATTTAAATTTTGTTGTAATAAATTAAATATTTCAATTAATTAAGATAATGAAAAAAAAGTCCTAACACCTGATATTATTTAATGTATAAATGTAAATTGCATAATGTAGAAATTTATGATCAAATTATAAATTTTAAAATTTTAAATGTATATTAAGAAAGGAATTAGGATAGAAATATTTAAAATATATAAGTTAGAATATTGAAACTGAATTACTAAAATTAGATTGTAAAATTTTGGGATGAACAAATTTTAAAAAGTAGGAAATGTAAAGTGTAATGTATTTGTTATAAATAGATAAAATATAGAAAGTAAATAAAAATATTAAAATGTAATTAAAAAGTAAAAAATTATATTAATTTTGTAATCAATTGAATAATTTAGTTATGATTAAAAAGATTAATACTTGTATTGAAAAAAATAATTTTAGAAATATTTTGATGTATTTTTTATAAATGGTTCAAATACTCATGAGTGTGGCTTAATACTAAAAATTTGTCAGTTGTTAGTATATGAGATAAATTTCCTGATTTATTTATCATGAAATGGTCATGATTATTTATTTAAAATTTATTATGAATATAGATTTTTTATATTTATAATTTAATTGCAAAATTTTAAAATTTTCTTATAATTTAATTACAAATTTTTAATTTTCCATATTGATTTGTACATTACAATTATATAATAATATAACCAATTAAATTGACAGGGCATTATTGCTGCGCATTTGCTTAGAATTCCTCTGCTAGTATATAAATATGCACGGCTATGACTATTATCGGTGATAATAATAATAATGTCTATTAATTACTGAATAATACTTGTCATTAATATTACATTATTGATTCTTGTATTCATTAATATGTATTTATTCTAAATAACACTTCCGTTAGTTATTATTACTTATTAATAAAATACTACAAGTTACATATTTAAAATAATTACTCAAGCTCTATTTTAAACAAAACCAGATCACGCATGTGACTTAATAGTCATAGGCGTGACTTGCACGCACCTAACATGTTATTTTCCCTTTCTTAATTCACACCTATATAATGTAATAATATCTTTTATTAGAATATTAATTAATTAATGGAAATATTATTACTTAATTAATTAATTATAACATTATTAATTGATTAATTAATTATTATATATTCAACACATATAAAAAATAATTCCTTTGTTTAAATACAATTTATTTATAAATTAATTATTAATCATTAACTGTTTAGTTTATTCAGTTATAATAAATAATAATTAATATATAATTAATTTTTTTATGTATCAATTTATTTATATAACGATCATAATAATGATAATATCAATTAATTAATTAAAATTTATTTATTTTATTCGTTAATCAAATGATCATTGATTTATTGGTTAATTAGTATATAAAAATTAATAATAATGAACAATTAATAATGCATGGATATGAATAACATATATAATTAATATTAAGATATGGTACTTAATAATAAAATTAAATTTCATTTTCATTAATTAGTCGATTAATAATACTTTAATCAATTAATAAATTAATTATATTATACGTTATATTTAATTTAAAATGACAAAAACTATATGCACTTTTGATTTTTAAATTAATTAACAAATTATAATTTAATTATATTTAATTAAAGATGATAACATTTAATTTCATTTTAATTAACAACATATTAATTATATTTAAATTAACCCATGCTTGTTAGCTAACAACTCACATAACAATGAACAATAAACAATTACTAATATGTGTGTGAGTTGAGTTGAAAAAGAAGGAGGAATAAAGTAGAAATATTGGGGAAATAAGCTAGAAGAGACAGACTAAGCAAAAGAGAGGATTTAAGATGAAAGAGATGGTGAAGGGTGCTGCAAAATGTACAGATGCAATGTTTCACTAAACATGTATCTGTATTTTGGCTATAACTTGAGCTATAGGCATCCAAATGCAATGATTTTAAGTTTAGATTAAACTAAAGACATGTGGCTATATTTTTCATGAAGAAATCGAAATTTAATTATGTCTCTAAGAATTCCAAAATTTAGCTTGAAGTTCAGTTTGTGGACTCTGTTTAGATCGTTCACATCTTGAGATTCAAAAAGATGAGGGAAGTTTGAGATTGAAAAATTAAGAGAAACTTCAAATTTTACCATCAACAGGAATCGGTAAAAGTACCAAACCATGAGATGCATGTAGAAGGCGCTACATTGAACTCTGACAACTCCTTCTATGAGCCCTTTCTCTTCGTCGTCAGCTACTTCTAGAACTTTTTTTGTCTATACTCCTCTTCGAATTTCAAATCTGTTTGGCTTGGGAGTTGAGAGCATTTTTATGTTTAATGTTGATCATCTTTTGGAAAACAGTTCCGATCTGAGAGTAAAAAGGGGTTTAGGAGAGAAGAGAACAAAAAGAGCTTTCAAGAGAAAGATGTAATAGTTACTTAGGAGATTCCAGAGGATCAAGAAAGCAAAGCAAAGTTTTTTTTTAATGTTCATGCTTGTAGATGACAGAGAAGCCTATATTAATTCAGAAGCATAACTAGAGGAGAATCCAACCGTTAGATTAAGGGTGTGCTTGTTTGAGGGGTATGAGAAAAGGAGTATAAGTATGGAATGAAAATTGATGCTTGATATGAATCTATCATTGAAGACCTAAGAGTTTCATTCCTTGGTTTAATAAATTAAAATATTATTATTCATTAATTAAAATGTTGTAATTAATTAATTAATTACAATATAATTAATTAAAATATAACTAATTAAAATATAACTATTTATTAATTAAAATATTATTATTAATTAAATAATTGCAATATAATTAATTAAAATATAATTCAATTATTAATTAAAATATTGTAATTAATTAAAATATAATTCATTTTGTAAATAATTAATTACAATATTTTTTGTCAGTAGAGCTTTTTTTAGAAGAGCTTTTCTAAGAAGTCAGTTGATTGTTTGGTTGTCAATTAAAAAAACAGCTTTTTTGAAAGAACTTTATACAGTAGACTGTTTGGCAACATAAAAATAAAAAGCACTTTTGTTAATTTTAACTATATTTATTTTATAATAAAAATTATTTATACATATAAATAATATTTAAAGTATATTACATAGTATACAAATCACATTATATTAAGTTTACATTTTAATTGGCAATGTTTTGCATAACATGAATTACTCTCAATGATGATCGCATGGGTATTAGTCGCACTCGGCACATTAATCTTGTTATTAGCTCTAGCTAGTTGTTACCTCTTTTACTTACCAAAAAAAAAAGATGGGAAGGGCATAGCCAGCGTTATAAATCCAATCTAAATAACTCATTCAGCACCAACAATTCCTGGTTTCTGACAATGGAATGAATCCTTTGAGCCAGAGTTCAGACTAAAGGAAATGGTTCAATGCACTATTGCTTGGTCAATTAACTGGCGTGCCTCCATCTATCATTTACTCTAGGACAATGAACGGTTTTATCTAGTTCAGTATAAGATCTTTAAATTTCATCTAGTTCAGTACAAGAAAACGAAAAAAGATATGAGCTTTTACAATACTTTTGCCCTTTTTTAGTGGGTTGGGGAGAAGTGTATACTTTAGCATTAGTTACTGCATTATTTATGCATCGGATATTGATAGCTTCAACGTTGTTCAAGCAGGAGCCAAATGAAACAATGTTACTAGATGAATGTAATGGGCCTCGACCTAGCCAAGACTACTGCTAAGGATCCGATTGGCAATGTCACTAGGAAATGTACTCGTGAGAGGAAACAGTCCGTGCTCCTCAAAGGCCACGTATTAGGATGATATGTAGTCTGGTAGCAAGCTGTTACTTTGGGAATAAAAGGGAAAAGGTTAGGCATAGCAGGGGATGATGGTATGAATGATGATTTCACTTTCTCTTTCCTTTTCTCAATCTCTCCCTTCTATGGGATAGTACACTGTACCGTCCCTTCTTCTTCTTCTTAAACCTTCTATTTCTATATTCGTCAGTCTTGTACTGCTACCTATTTGGTCAGAAATCGATCAGAATATTGCTTCCCTGTTTCTGTCAATTGCTTACATTGTTACTGTTCTGTTGCCTTGAGCTCAAACCATTACATTGGTGCTTTCATTCTCGATTCTCTCCTCCATGGCCGATAACACACGACTCGCTCAGCTTGATGCTTCCGTTTCCAAACTTCAACTCGATTTCGCCTCCCAATCATCCACCCTGAACTCCCTTCAATCCATTGTCCAACACCAACAATCTACTATGCTCGATATGAAAACCCAACTGGAGGATATCAGTCGTCAACTCATTCACCTTGGGCAACTGTTCAAGGCCAAATACCACGACTCTGACCACCATCTTGAACCTTCCCCGCCTAGCTCTTCCACACCTAGCCACTATCAACCCTACCCACCCGACTCCGCCACCTACCGTTTCCGCTTTACCACTCTTGAGGAACCTCAGGGAGTCGTATATACCGTGTTCGATGAAATGCTCAAGACAACCTCTGATGCAACTTGTGTGTTTGGGCTTGGCGAGAACGATGGATCTGAGCTCGTCAATGTTGTTTCCGACTCACAAGCCCTTGTTGACGTCGAAGTTTTCGATGAAATGCCGAGAAGAGTCAACACCGTCACAACGGAGATCGAGCTTATTCGTGAAGCACGTTATGTTGAAGACAAGGTGTTTGAGGAGCGCTCGGATGACGTTTCCGATGTATCGATTGAAACGTTGTTTCCATCAAGGGAAAGCTATGTTGCAGACAAGGCTCATAACTCACCTGACAAGCTGCCGAATGAGCTTCGAACCGGTTTCATAATAGGTATGACAGATCCTTTCCCTGACTTTGATGACCCTTAGGGTATGTTTGGATGTTGGTAAAGGGGTGAAATGGAATGGAATGGAATGGCCCAAATGACTTAGGCCATTGTTTGGGAGTTTATTTTGAAACATGATGGAATAGCAATTAATGGCTTTGGAAGCCATCCTTTGCCATCCAAAATTTAATATTTTGTGACCCCCCAAATTGGGGGGTCAGGGATGGAATGACATGACTTGTCTTCCAAGCCCTAATTTAATGACAAAAATACCCTAAAAAAATTAATAAAATTACAACTCTAGTCCAGCAAATACCTACAGGGTTACATGTTATTACGTCCATTGTGTTTCTCCTTCAACTGACTTCTTCCATTGACGAACGTTTACTTCCACAACTACTAGGGTTATCTATCTTCGTTCCATCAAGTAAGCACCGATTATTTTTTTGTGTTAATCTTCTTTAACACTTTTTAATCCATTTATTTAAAGAAAATGTGTTGCTTGTCCAACTGAAGTGACCTTCAATTTGGAGACCATAATACTCTTCCTATAATTTGAAATGCTTTGGGGTTACTAAAATAGTTTCATGGAAACTATGTATATTTTATTACAAGGGTAATTTTGGAAAAAAAATATTACAAGTCATTCCATTCCATTCATTTTTAGTATCATTTCCAAACAATGGTCAAAGGAGTCCCTCTCTTATTTTATTTAAACTTCCAAACAATGGAGTGACCCATTCCATTCCGTTCCGTTCCATTAATTGTCATTCCATTCCGTTCCATTCCATCCTAAACTCCCAAACATAGCCTTATGGTTTTAGACTGTTACTAATGAGTACGAGAATGAATGACGCCTTTTGTGTAACATTCATTAAGAACATTCCGCAATTTCAGATTAGTTATCCAACTCCTTGTATTTCTCCGGCAACCACCATATTCATTGATTTTGATGGAGGATTTGCTATGACTAGCTCCATGGCAATTGCACTACACGATTTCACATATGAAGTTGCCACGGTGGGTGCATTAGCAATTGGAATATATAGTCTTATTTGCATTATTGCTTGCTCACTTTTGGATGAGAATGGAAGCCTTATTAACAGTACAGAGGAGAGTGTGGTTCTTGATGGTGGGGGCTTACAAGTAAACTATTTCTGGATACTTATGCTTCTAAGTTCCAGCTTTGGCGATACTACTTATTTTATAGCTGCAATCATGTTCGGAGTTCCATGTTTCTCACAAGTTGATGATCAGCCTAATCTCGTTCTTCGGGTCTCGCCATGGATTTTCTCTCCTTGCATCTCGAAGTAAATGCTGGCCCTACTGCAGGGCCGACCCTGGGCAGGGGCGAGCAGGGCGCCCACCCAGGGCCCTCAATGAGAGGGGGCCCCAAGCCCCCTGTTGCGATCTAAACAGAACAAAATAAATTAAATTCTATCTAGATCAATTAGAGGCAAGTGCACCCCGTCGACAAGTAATATAAATTGGTAAGAACCGGATATCGTACCCAAGGGAAAAATATTTCTAAAACGCAAGACAATTAAATTAAACGATGAAAAATTA
>JAOQMR010000009.1:4158659-4171875 GCA_027563865.1 Erythroxylum pelleterianum | reverse complement strand
ATCCATAACTTTGCATATCATTTCATTTCTCCACCACTAATGTTCACATGCAAAATCATGAATCAAAGGACTTTTCAGGGTTGTAATGTGGGCAAAGGTAAGGTGAGGTATATTTAGGTTAAGTAGCACGAAAGCCATCAAAGCTAGTGAAACAAAAGTAACACTCAATCAAAAACTGGGTAACGTCAGTTATGACAAATGCAACAATTACATTTCACAATCCATTCAACTCTCATACACAACCACATAAAGCACATACCAATCCGAAGGAATCACTCATACAATTTATCCCAATAAAATCACAAGAGTGAACCTTCAAATCCAACCTCAACCTCGCATTCAACATACTCAAATGTCACAACCATTACAACTATAGGAAGATGCATAAACCATACACAATTTTTTAACACATATGCAATTCTTCCTTGATAAATTTATTTTAAACAATTTTTTCTTTTCTTTTTTTTTTATTTTTTTTCGTTTTCTTTTCTTTTTCTCTTTTTTTCGAATTTCTCTTTTGTTTCTTTTTGTTTCTTTTTCTTTCTTTCTTTCTTTTCCTTATAAAAAAATTAAAATAAACTACATCAATATGGGAATTTCAATGATAAGACATAAGATAACATCCCAACATTATAACCAACCCTCACATATATACACCCCCATACTTAGAATGTTTTATATCCACAAACTCAACAATCACAAATGTTCCACTAGCTTTATGACTTAGGTAGGAGATTTGGTTAAGTTTAAAAGCATAAAATGTGGTTTATACAAAAAAAGAAAGGCATAACGCTCAAAGGGGTTTATCAAGGGAAAAATCATGTCAATAGGGTAGGCTATTTGGCTAATGCAGTTTATGAAAAACAAAGAATGCCTAATCATATCCATGTTAATGAATATGATAAAAATGTGGTCTCGAATAGAAATTCAACGCAAAATCAGGGTGTACATGTCATGAAGGTCACACATTATCAAAAAGCAATGAGATTGATATAAATGTGTCAGTCAAATATGGCTCAAATTCTCACCGGCTTTGTCTACCATTAGTCACTACTCTTCCAAAGATAATGTATATCAACCAATCACAAAAGAAAAAGTACATGCTAAAGTTTCTATGAAATTCTCTAGTCAATTCACACTCTAATCATGATGATATAATCCCAGAAGCAATAGAAAACGAGAAAATATTTGTTTCATTTGTTTTATTCTTTCTCACATTTTGATTGAAAACTTAAAAACAAGTAAAACAGACAAATTCAAAAACACACATGCATTAAAAAATACTACGAAAATGTAAAGGAAAAGAAATTTACTTCCCTTGGGTGCCTCTCAAGAAGCGCCTTTGTTTAGGGTCGCTGGCTCGACTCTTTCTTCTCCTCACGTGGCAAAATTATGATCCTCATGGATCAAATGTGGCTCCTCCACGTGAGGTAATTCCGGATAGGGCCTTAGTTGATCGTCATCCTCATTCAGCATCTTCCCTATCCTCAGACTCTCAATGTTGACTGAGTTTATACCATCTGGAAATATTTTGAATGTCTCTTCACCTTCTTCTTTATCATCTAACTCCTCCAATCTATAATGTAAAGGTAAAGAGTTAGTCTCAAAAATAATTATGGACTTAGTACTTACCTCTGAGCTAAAAGTTATGTCTTTTGTGGCTTCGAGCTCCTTCTCTATTTCTTCGACACAAACAATTCGTTGAGGGCTGACCTCAAAATTCTCAAGCTCCTCATCACTTTGCAAATTTTCCACACAGACTTCAATTGGGTACACCTCGGGTTGATACGACAACTCCTCTTCTCGTTGCCCTTCTAGGCAATCGAGGCTTGTTGCCATCTGACCCATTAAGTGTTCCATCCTCTGATAGTATGCTTTTGTTTCCTGTTGAAATTGCAAATTGTTAACAATCATAGTATAACAAGTTCTTCTAAAGATGCAAGTGAATTATGATGGCTCTCCGGATCTTGGGCGCTAGAATATGTGTCTTCTTGATATTGCCCTCCATCCTTCTGCAATTGTAAAGTATTCTCCTGCAATTGCAACATCAACTCTTCATGAGATGGTTCGGAGTTATGATAGGAAATTTCTGGTCTATACCAGAATTGTTGTGTGTCCTGCAAACTATCATGGAAGTAATTCGGATGATTATTCCATCCATAACAAAAGTTAGGTTGATCAGTCCAAACATTATTATAGGAATGAGAATATGAATTACAAAAGAAATTACTTCCGTCCATATCAATTTTTTATTTTTTTTTAACACGAAACAAAAAATGAAAAGATCACAAAATAACAGAAAAGAAATCAATCACAAACATATATATACAAAACACCAATTAAATCACAAAAAAAACTAATACACCGCACTCCCCAACAACGACGCCAAAATTTGACAGCGCGTCGTAACGCTAGTCAAAATTAAAATAACTAGACTACTACTGTAGCAATGGCGAGTCTAGGTCGATCCCACGGAGAGTGCGTGTAAAGTTTATAAAATAAAATTAATCGGTGTTTACACTAACGGGGGGTTTTGGAATTTTAAAGACGAAAATAAAATAAAACTATCTAATAAAAACAAATTAAAGAAAACATGCAAAAAGAATAATAAAAATGGAGAATTTGGTAGGGACCCGGTTCTTCGGTTCAATCTCGGACTAAACCCTAAGCAAGTAAATTTTATTAATTTGTTGTTCTTTAACCTCTCCTAGAAACTATTAATCGTAGGTTAAAAATTAACTCGAGTTTTCTATTAGGTTGTGTTTAATTAAGATACGATCGTTAATTAAACCTAACTACCTAACAACCTAGGATATGATCTCTAGATTTAATTAGGCATAGCTTTACGAATTAGGAAAACCGATTAATCAAGGCAACAATTACATACGATGCGTCATTTAACCTAGGTCATGTTATCCCTAATGATTACGAATCATTAGTCGCTACACGTGAATTTCAACATAACAATTACGGATTATATTGAAATTCTAGCAATAGGTATGCAATTAACAATTCAATGAACGCATTAAAATTATCAAATCACAATACCCAATAGGTTTATACACAAATAACCGAATAATAACGAAAATCCAATCATCCATAAAAAACCCAATTAATTAAAATAGGATAACACAAACAATTTCTAATGAGAGAAAGAAACAACAAAATGATAAAAATAATACTTAACTCGGGTCATTGGCATTGATTTTACCTTCGAACCGGCGTCAGGACGTTCAGCTCTTCATGGGTCTTTCCTGATAAATTGCTTCAACTCCATACTTAATCCCTAACAAAAACCCTAATTAACTCCCTACTGTTCACTGCTCAGCTCTGCTGCTTGATTTGAAAATTTAATGTCTCTTACGCTTAATGTCTATCACGCCCGCGCTTCTCCACTTGCGACTCGTCACTGTTCCCCTTGATTAGACCATTAAACTTGCAACTCTCTTAAAACCCTTTCTGCGCTCACTCTCTGCTGCTTGTTGATTTATTTCCTGTCTTCAAACGCAGATGCAGTCTCCAAGCCACCAGCAACAGCTGTCAGGCGCAGCCGCAGTTACCCTGTGTTTTATTCCTCATCACCGCAACTCTCTGCTTCTAATTTTGTTGTGCCCTCGCGTGTCTGCTTCTAAGTCCTTTTTGTAGCTAATCCCACGGACAATTTAATTGTCTGTTGCCTCTCCTTTTGTGCGTTACTATTATTACTGGGACCCTCCTGTGCTTGCATGATGCTCTTGCCTCCAGCTTCATTTATGATTAATTCGGCATTTTTGTTCCCTGCTTTGCTTTTTGCTTCAAGTCTCCCACTAGCTTTGCTCCTGTGCGTGTTATACGTGTCTTTGACAATTAAAATGCCACCAACACGCTTCTGGTTTAATTTCTCTCTTGCATGATTTTTGTGTCATTTTCTTCATTTGTCTCCTTGGACCATTTAATTGCTGCCATCTGTTAAAACCCTCAGCTCACTTAATTTATTTCTAGCCATTTAATGTGGCTTCTCCTCTGTGTTTTGCTTGTGAAGAAAACAACACTGCTTCTCCTTGTGTTGTTGATTTTTCAATTTTTTCCAATTAAAATGTTACTCTCTTGGTTGCCTTCCAACTCATTTCTTTGCATTTAGAATTTTGTCTTTTTTGTCTCAAATATATACCAGCATATCCAACCTAGCAGTAAACAAAAATTGAATATCAGTTAAGCATTTTATCTTAAAAATAGGATTGAAAGCATATAAAAATACATAAGAAAATATAAGATAATTCAATCCTATCAGAAGGGTGGTGATAAAGGCCAAAAAAATGCAAAGGTAAAATAGATTAAAATATGTAAGAATAAGAAGGAAAAAAGCTTTGGAATCCATTATATTAGGTTGATGAACAAAAAACTAATGTTGAAAAGAGTGTTAAGGATCTAAAAGGACAAAAAATCTTTATGGGTTCAATGGATTCATACATTTTACATAAAAGAACAAGATTTTTGGATGTTAAATCCCAAACTTGAATTTTCCTAGACTATGTACCACCTCTTAAAAATCAATCACAAATATAGGAAGGAATTCATATTTCAAGAGAGGGATGGAAAATCAACATTATTTTGGTATGAATTTTGGTCAAATATGGGACAAGTAGATGAAGTTTAGGAGCTGAAATAATTAAAAGATCGATTCCAAGAAATACTATTGTGAATGATGCACTTAATGAATATAGGAATGCACAGCTAGATTAAGCCATGCTTAATCCTTGTAGCTGAATCTAAATATGCAGGATCATATTAAATAGAGAGGGACCAGTGATGGAATCATCATTAACACATCATGTAGGAAGCTATTAAGCTAATAATGAGAACATAATGGCAATCAAAACAATCAACGTGATTGGAGAACGTATTATGGCACACAATCTGCATGCAAAATGTGATCTAAACACTATAAAAAATTGGAGATTACTAGCATATCATCATAGTTAATAGAGAGATAACTACATAACACAAATCAAAATATAAAGAGTAACAAAATTACCTAAAAGAGGAAATGAAAACAGGTTGAAACATGGAGGATCCAACCATAGAAATATTACAAATTTACGATACAAACTCCCCCTACATAGTGTGTTAGTGATGATTGCATCACTGGTCCATCTCCATTTAATATGGTCCTTCATATTTAAATTCAGCTGTTAGGATTAAGCATGGCTTGATCCAGCTGTGCATTCCTACATTCATTAAGTGCATCATTCACAGTAATATTTCTTGGAATTAATCTTTTTAATTATTACCTAGAAGAAGAAATGAAAACAGGTTGAAGCATGGAGGATCCATCCATAGAAATAGTACAAATTTACGATACAAACTTCCCCTACATGATGTGTTAGTGATGATTGCATCATTGGTCCCTCTCTATTTAATATGATCCTTTATATTACATGATGTGTTAGTGATGATTGCATCATTGGTCCCTCTCTATTTAATATGATCCTTTATATTTAGATTCAGCTGTAAGGATTAAGCATGGCTTGATCTAGCTGTGCATTCCTACATTCATTAAGTGCATCATTCACAATAATATTTCTTGGAATCAATCTTTTTAATAATTACCTAGAAGAAGAAATGAAAACAGGTTGAAGCATGGAGGATCTAACCATAGAAATATTACAAATTTACAATACAAACTCCTCCTTGTAGTGCATAACACGAGCCTTAGTTATGCATTCCGTATCGAACGTGGCAAGGAAAAAAAATGAAGAACTGCAAAAAATACCTGATTTCAGTTCCATGAGTTTAAACGAGCTTTTTGAAGCCAGAATAAGCGCTATTCCACTGACACCTTCACTAGAGTTACTCACCGAGATATGGTTAACGTCTTTCTGTAGCTTTCTTAATATGTGAACCTCTGAATGGGTCAGAGTAACCATACATTCATGATTTACTTAAGCTGCTACAAGAGACCTTAACCTTCTATATATGGCATCTATATCGGGCTCCCCTATCCCAAATTCACATTAATTGAGATCCATTTTTTTCATTGGACTTCAACCACTAACCCGGATCCTTTATTGGGCTATTTTATTATCTTTATCTGGATCAAATTTGATTAACTTAACCAATAATTTATTAAAATAGTTAAAAAGTATTTGATTGTTGCCCCCCATAGGAAAATATCTAACATTCTCCCCCTTGCACAATAATTAATTGCAGTACTGTTACAAATGTAAAACTAGTTTAAAATATAGTTAAGTCAATCACTGTATAGGTCGACCAAGTTTTAAATACCATTTGATCTAAAGATAATGAAAGTCCATTCCCCATTTAGATATATCGAATGAAGCTGAAGAGATTGGATCATTTAGTAAAAGTACTCAGAAACGAGGCATGGCCTAACAACTCCAAATCTATGCCCAAATAATCATGCTTTTATATCATAATTGTATTAAAACCTTTTCGATTAGTCACCCATATGCATATAAACACATTTTTAATGTAATTTTTTAACTCTTTAAAAAAAATTTCTGATGGTACTTACATGTTATCGTGTATATAATTTTGTTAATATTCTAAATTTTAAATCTTCTTGTAGGGTTTATTAAAATTTTTGTCAAGTATAGTATGTTATATTTCTAAAACTTTTAATTTCTTTTCAATGGAATAACAACAATAACAATACCCAGTATGAATCTCGTTGATACGCAAGATCTAGGGTTCTTTTCAATAGAATAAAGTCTAAGATAAGTAGTAAATATCAATAATTACTTCAAAAAATATAATACTAAATATAAGATAAATTTTAGTTGGATAATTACCTTTAGCTAATAAGTTCTCCTTATGTTTATTTAATTTTGATAATTAAATTATTATATAATGGATATATCCCATCTATATAAAATATTAATTTAATATTTTGATTCATATTGATAATTAACTTTAGTAAATTTTTTAAAATTTATAATAAAAATATTAAAATAGTAATGCTAATAAAACTCAATAGAAGTTATTAACTTCCCTTTTTATTTTAGTCTTTTTTTTCTTATAGAGATATAATTTAGTGGAGATAATGATATCCATGGTTAAAATATGCTTACTT
Source organism: Erythroxylum pelleterianum (assembly GCA_027563865.1). NCBI lineage: Eukaryota > Viridiplantae > Streptophyta > Magnoliopsida > Malpighiales > Erythroxylaceae > Erythroxylum > Erythroxylum pelleterianum. The sequence goes on along the minus strand of JAOQMR010000009.1, from coordinate 4,164,803 downwards.
GTAAAAAGAGATAATATTTTAATATATGATTTAAAATATTTAAATTATACAATAGTAAGAATCTCATTTGTTTATTAATGTTCACATTGTATTAAAAAATTTACTATTTTTTATAATGAGTTTCTTAACGTTTACATTATACGAATTTTATCATGAACTAATAATTTATGGTTTCATCATAAATTTATATTTTCAAATTTCAATTATAAATTAATTATTAATTAGCAAGAACGAACATGATAAGATGATAAAAGTAGACACTGTATCCATACTATATCTAATTAGAATATTGAATGACGAAAAGATTAAATTATACATTATAGCCATGCATTGATAGGTTAAGTCAATCACTTTGATATTCCTGATACTTAAGTAATCATGACATGTTATTAGACGTTAATTTATAATTATAAATTATTTAATTGGAGAATCAAAAATAAATTAAAAGAAGTTTTAATATATCCAATTCTAATTGTGAATCAGAGCTAAAATTTATAATCATTACCAATTTATTAAGAACCTAATAGGTCACACATCAAAGATGTGAAAGAAAATCAATTTAATTAAGTTAGACTTAATTATAAAGCTTGAGAAATTTTGAGGATCAAAATTTAAATTAATTATAATTTGATTTTGATTTTAATTATAATTAAAGATATTTAATTTTAATAAAAGACTTATAATTTTTTCTATTTAAAAGGAAGAAATTTTTAGAAGCTAACACTTTTGTCTTCTTTCCCTCAAATCAGTTTGAAAATTATTCTGTGAATACCATCGGAATCTAGACACTTGAATAGCTCGTAATGATCAATCAGAAAAGTTTCAAAGACTTTTCAACGGAAAAACGAACAAGTTACAATTTCTAAATCGTTTTATATTTTATTTAAATTTATTCAATTATCAAGATCTGCTCGTAATCTGTAAAATTTTTATTTTCTGCTGCACCCGTTATTTAATCACGGTCAAATTTCAACAGAAGATAGACACCTGGGGCATGTCAAACAGCCCTGTACATCTATTTCAATAAGAGTGGTAGATCCAGAACAGAGATTGATTAAATTCAGGCAGTAACTTTTACATCCCCGCAAATCGTAATTTTTGAACTAGAGAAGACACTTTCAGCATTTTGAAGAGTGAAACCTTGAACGATGGGCAAAGGGAAACCCTGACCCAGGTGTGCATTTACGTATGGCAAGAAAACAGTTTGGATAATTGTCCACAAGACTGGCTGCAAGATGAGAAAAGACATGTAATCATTAAACATGTAGTTAATTTGGGGAAATAATGAAAAAGAGCTTAGCCAAGAAGTGCCTGAATCAGATATAACCGAAGCCTGCCAATATTGCTCCACTTCAAAGACAATGAGAAGTCATTTAATTGTACGCTGCCGCCAAATTTGTTGCCCGATATTTTAACAGAACCTGACATACCCATCACCTGGGATTGGAACACAAAGCAAAGCATGAATCTTGCTGATAATCCTACTGCAAATGAGTCACAGGTAAAGCAATGATTGCAACTCATTGGCTACGGTAACAGTAAGATAAGTTTATAAAAAGCATCAATAGAAGAAAAATAAATACAAGAACATTTGCTGCTTTGGAACTATCCTCTGTCAGGGTCCTTTTCTGAATGTTTCTATTCTACAAACATTACGATATAAGGGTGACTGTTCTACAGGAGATTTAAGGTTACCCTTTATTCTCTCACTCCGAGTTGATCAGAAAAAGAAAAGTGAAAGGAGAATGAAACCTGCAGAGGGTATTTGGGAGAACCCAGAAATGATAAATAAGGCAAGATGTGACCTTCATGATGAATGAATAACTAAACAGATAAATGGCGTAAGAACCTAGAAACAGAGCCAGCTGCTACATTTTCTTCACAGGAAAGCACAAAACTTGTTTCCATCTTATCACAAAATAACACTTGATTCCAGAGGCTAAAACATCCAGCACGCAATTAGCCAGTGAAGTCATACTACATAACTACAGTACAGCAACTTCAGCTATTCTTGCCACAGTTATATGTTCATTGAATTGGATCAACTTATTGAAAAAAATCTATTACTCAGACATAGTTATTATAGGCAGAATGTTTTAATGGCAACAGTCCAATCATATGTATTCCCTCATGGCTAGCTTGAGATGCAGTCAGCAGAATAAAGCATTTGCCAGAGTAAAGAAAACAGACCGAAAAACAAAAGTTTCTAGAGCTGCAATCTGCAAAGTACCACAACTAGCCCTCCTCAAATATTTATAGTGAAAACAAAAACCTCAAAAACGTTATCAGATTATCAACTGAAAATTCCAAAAGAAGACACTTGTTCTGACAGATCAAGCAAAGGAATAAAGCAAGCACATCTATAAGTTCAGTGATGCTAAATCACATGCAGAAATTTTGACAAAGAAATGAAAAAGAAAAAGGAAGTTGCTGGATACACAGGACTGAAAAAAATATGCAATTTTATCAACAAACTTACCAATGAAATGCATGCAACTGGTATCACTTGGTCCTCTTGCAAAACATCAAGTATCAAGTTTGCATATACAGTGGCATCAATGCCGTGCTCTAGGATCTTTATCACCGGAGGAGAAGATAAAGAGACATTCAGGTTCATGTCATCGTTTGGATATTTCTTGTACAGTTGGGGAATAAAAAACCTCCATCCAGCAGTGTTTAAGAGAGACTGATCCGGTATTTTATCCACGATCCATTGCATAAAGTTTGCCTAACATAAAAAAGGAACAACACAGATAATGCTAAGAAACCAAGAACTTGAAGAAATTCTCTATTTTAGTATTTCAAAACTTGATTTCGAAGAATCCTAGTAGCATGCCTCTGTGAAGTTCGAAGTTGGACTTTCACACAAATATTATGAAGCTTCTTAGTATTTTAGGCTGCAGAAAGCCAACAAATGCACTCACAAGAAAAGAGAGGATAGTCTGGTTTTATCAGATGATATTGGTTGAAACTATAATCATTTATCCTGTAGACCACAGTTCTCCCAATATAATCATTTATCCTGTAGATCACAGTTCTCCCAAGTAAGAAAATATAAAATTTACAGTAAAAAAAAATATCTGAACAAGGATTCATCATAGATTTTCAATCTGTGGGGTCCAGCTAGTAAGGGCAAAAATCATAGCTAAGCTAAGTTCATCAACTTACATCATAATACAAGGACGAAGCAGACTCAAAAACAGCTTGATCTAGTGAAATTCCTAGCATTTTAGATGAATCAATGCAGGAAATGGGAGGTTGCAAACTTTGATGGTAGTAAATGGAGATTGGATCCTTTTTCCTGGCAGCAAATAAGCCATTGATGTCAAAAGCAATGGAATAGTTACTCAGGGATGGATCATTCACAAAAGTGACATTTATAGAAGCATAATCATCCACTGGAATTTCCTTAGGCAGAGCTTGCATAAAGGAGTCAAGCTTTAGGATCCCTTCTCCAAGTTTCTTGGTGATAGTATTTTCTACTGTAGACCTTATTTGATCTTCAAACGCATCTATCATCCTGAAGCATAGCAATAAGTAACAATATGAAAATAGATTCATAGACAAGGAAATTAATCAAAGAGTAAATGAATTTGTTTTGGGGAAGATTATCCTACAACCCCAGGAATTTTCTTAAGAAATGTGGGCCATTTCTCAAATTAGTATTCCCGTAGTTGCTCAGTACATTTAATGTTACATAGATTGCACATCTATCCACAAATGCAGTGTGCTTTTCTTATAATAGTAAATCAGTAATAGCTTATAACGCAGGACATAGGGGTGGGGCATCTTGTTCCCATAAGCAGTCATGACCAGGGGTACCGTTAATGTCAAGTCTAGTCCATCCCCTACTATAAGGGTCCCATTTACAGACCACAAATGGGTCGCATATTCCTGATTGAATGAGATGCATTAACTGATGTTTTAGTCACGTTGCAAAGATTTATTCCATGGCAGACTGAGCTTACAACAATTCAATTTTCAAGGATAGCCCTGACTGCAAATAGTTAAAAAGAAACTCTATAATTCAGAAAGAGGACTCGATAATCAACAACAACAACAGCAGTAGCAATAGTGCAGGTCAAAAAACATTAAACCAGAATGAATAAATTTAATTTCAATTTTTAAAGTAGATAAATAAAATTAAGTTTCAGTGGATGGAATCAGCGAAGCACAATTGTCGTAAACGCAAAGGTTAATCAATTTTAGGTGTTATAAAGCATAATGAATTGGACTTCACTAAAGATTTAAATATGGAAAGTTTCGGGCAGGTGAAGTGGAAAAACACTGCCACTCGTGAAGCAAAATGTAACAGTGATGCACAATGCTTGTTGATCAAATGGCAGCTCCACGTTAAGGATACATACCCTTGATAGAGCCAAGATGTTCCTCCCTCCAAATTAATAAAGATATCTCTAACATAACAACCACAGTCCATTAGTGACAGCTTTAGGGATCCTTCCTGGTTCTGCAAGCCAACTGTAAGTCCAAGCTCCATGCCTTCAACCTTGCCAGAAGCAGCATTCATCAATTTCTTTTTGTTAAAGGCACAGAATATAAGCAGATAAGAGCAGAGGGGACACATGTAAGAGGTATTACACTTGAATTGCATTTAATCAGCATAAGTAACCACCCATTACATGACATACCGGAAACTGATACTGAAAAATCAAGATGGATTAAACTTTTCATAGGACAATAACAATTCCACGTCCACCTTGAATAACCGTTGAATAGCAATCCTGGGCACGAGTTTATACCTGAACCGAAGCATGGCCGCTATCGCTGATATCCACAGGCAGGACCCAAGTACTATACTCATAAAACCAATTCATGGTCAAATTGCAAGTAGTCCCAGATGAAATAACAGCAACACCGGTGTCTCCAAGCTTGACAAATGACGAAGGAACGTCGATATTGTCAATAGTGATGTTGGAAAGCACCATACGAACACTACCCAAAAAAGGGATTTTGGCAGTTCTCTCAATGATGGGCAACTTGAGTGGTACGATTGAAGAAATGGCCTTGCTGACAAGGTAATTCTTGAGAAAGTCAATGCCATTTTGGGATATGAAAATAGAAGTAAACGCTTGTTGTTTTTGCTGCTGATGCTGTCTTTGCTGAAGTTGTATTAGGTACGGCGTAGGTTGGAGGCTTTCGGTACCAGAAGGAATAAGAAGAGAAGATAGAAAGAAAAGCAGAAGAATCGGTGCCATCTCTGGGAACTGGGCCTGCAAAATTCAGGATTGAGGGATTTTCTTCTTTTTGCAGAGGCCCAGAGAGGGAGAGACAACGAAACGTAGCAAAGTTGGAACTTTTGGAAGTAGGTGAAAACCGTGAAATGGGGTTTGCTTCTTGGCTCTTCGTTTCTCTTCTTTTCAGCGTCAATCCATGGCGATTGGTGGCTGGGGAAGCAAGCATCGCCGTCACCTCCTTTTGTTCTTTATCATTGTAACTGGATTTCAGTTAGTTAGAAACTTAATCATCATACGGTAATATAGTGTGATTTTTTTTTTGTTTTGTGCGACATTGTTACAAGAAAACAAAAAGTACATTGGCCAAAGGTAAATTACACTGAAACGTCAAAAATAAAACATAAAAAAGAAAGAAAATTGATAAAAATGTTAATCTCATTAAAATTCTAGCAGTTAATTATTGATTTTTTTATTATTTATGTTTTATTATTGATTTTTTATTTTGTAGTGGATCTTATTGTGCAGTCCAAATAACATTAATCAAATATATATCAGAACAATCCCTATTTTCTACTTTTTGTTTTGGAGAAACCCTATTTTCTACTTCGTTCTGCTATACTTTTTATACTTTGGGAGTCCAGATGACATTAATAAAATATATTATCAAAATAATCCCTATCTTCTTTTTTTCTTTCTACTAACAACAATAACATTTAAGTGAAAATCCCGCTAAAACATAGGGTATAATAAAATTTAGAAATACGCAAACTTACTCCTAATCAGTAGAAAAGTCTCTCATTTGTTATTTGCGGACGATTCGCTATTTTTCTTTGAGGCCAATGCTTCGGAAGCTATGGTGGTTAAGAATATTTTGGTAGAATACGAGTCAGCATCGGGTCAATCTGTTAACTTTCAGAAATCTGGAATTATGTTCAGCCCTTGTGTGCAT
>JAOQMR010000009.1:4124113-4149953 GCA_027563865.1 Erythroxylum pelleterianum | reverse complement strand
GGCTGCTATTTTTGTTGTCTTCTTCCTATTCAAAGTCCACGCCACTTGCTTCTCCTTTGTTTCAGCTAGCTGCTAACGTGAGTTTAAGAAATTTTTTCCACCTTTTACGCATAGCTCTTGTCTTCATGTTCTTTCCACGCCTAAATCTTCTAGCTACCGCCAATTTCGCAAAATCCAGCATTTTTCAACTGCTGCCGCCATCTTCCTTTATATATTTTAGTCACGCCAGCTGCTCATTCTTTTCTTGCGCCTTCACTGCTTTGTTTTCTCTAATGTTTTCAAAGATTTTTGTTCAACGCAAGATCATTTTCTTTGTCCCTGCGCACGTTGTAAAAATTATAAGGATTATACTCTTAAATATTTTAAAGCCATTGGGTGCCTAAAATGAAGATAAATAACGTTTAATTAGTGAAATTTAAATATTAAATGGACAAGAATTTAGAAAATTATGTATCAAAAATTAACACAAAAATGTCCATTAACAGTCCCCAGTTTCTGTTCCGTTCCGTTCTGTTCCTACGAGAGACGCTAACCAAACGTAGCGTAAAGAATGGGCTGCGGCAATTGCGGGTGAGGTTGCGGCAGCTGTCGGATGAGTTTTCGACTTCTTTCTTGTCTGCATATGGCACGTGCATGACTACTTCTGCGACTATTTGCACTTGTGTTTCAATTTATACTAAGGTTATTTTTTGTTTGCATTAGTCCTTAGTTTTTTTAACGTTACGGTATCGATTAATACTAGACAAAATCTCCAATCCAATCAGTACCACTAGTTGATACAAAATACTATTATTTTGTATTGTTTTTTTTGACTAGTATGGTATTTTCCGGTCGGTCCGCGGGTTAGTACCAAATCCAAGACTTTGCCAACAATCTGTCTAAAATTTATTTAAAAATTTTTATAAAATCCAGAGTTTGAAGAATTTAAACTGCAAATTAATAAAAATTAAAAATCGAAATATGATAAAATGGGAATCAAAATCCAATAAACCAAATAAAACAATTTAAGAAGACGTCACGGCCGAGGGAGCTGTAGTGCTGGTTAACATACAAGAGTAGGAAAGAAGCAGATAATGAGCATCATAGAGAGAGAAACGATAGAGGTGATCGCCCAAAGTATTGGTATTCCTAATTTGTCTTCCGAAGTTTGTCTTACCCTCGCTCCTGATGTCGAGTACCGCATTCGCGAGATCATTCAGGTACCCCTCTCTTTCTCCCTCTCTCTCTCTCTCCGTCACTAGTAAACGGAACTTTGGGTGTTCATAAAACAGGATTCAATCAAGTGTATGCGGCATTCCAGGAGGACTACGATGACGACTGATGATGTTGATTCTGCCCTCAGCTTGAGAAATGTAGAGGTACGTCACTTTCTGATTAATAGTGAAGAAGGGTTTATGGTAATTTCTTTACTTCAATGTTGTTGTATTTATTAACTGTATTTGTGTCAGCCAGTGTATGGTTTTGCCTCTACTAGTCCTCTTCGCTTCAAAAGAGCTATTGATTATAGGGATTTGTTTTACCTTGATGACAAAGATGTTGATTTCAAAGACGTAAGTCATTTTCCTATTTTGTCTATTCTTGGACTTTTAGAGGAATTATCTTGACGCTTAAATTTTTTAACACGTAGGTGATTGAAGCTCCTTTACCAAAAGCACCACTTGACTCTACAATTGTTTGCCATTGGTTAGCAGTAGAAGGTTTACAACCCGCAATACCAGAAAATGCCCCTTTGCAAGGTTAGTTAGCTATATTATATAGTCTATGTTTCTGGAGAGAAACTATGTGTTTCTTGCATTTAAAGTGCTGTTGAGATTTGAAGTCTGGTGATGCTATGTGATATTGGTTACTTTGAAGGGATTAATGGGCAGTTTTAGGAAATTCTGGTTGTGTTGATTTTGTATATGAATACTTTTGGTAATAGTTGCTGAAGTGAGTAAATTTCTGTGTTTTTTTGGTGATAATTGGCCATATGTTTGGAGTTAACATTTGGATTAGTGGTCCTATTTTTAGTTATTTCACCTCCTGCTGATGGCAAAAGTTATGAACTAAAGGAAGGATTTCCTGTGGATGTTAAATTCCCTGTTAAACATGTCTTGTCGAGAGAGTTACAGGTATATGATGTTTTATTTGCATTGTCATTTATTACCACAATCCTATTAAGTTATAAATCTATGTTCTCCTCTTTGCAGCTATACTTTGATAAAATCACTGAGCTTGCTGTGAGTAAGTCTAGTTCCATCCTGTTCAAACAAGCATTAGTGAGTTTAGCCACTGACTCTGGAATCCATCCACTAGTACCTTATTTCACATGCTTTATAGCTGATGAGGTATAAATATCTCGATTTCGTCACACATGCATGTTGTGACTTTTTCTCGTGTTTATTTGAAGGTTTAACTTATTTAGCAAACAGGTTTCTCGTGGTTTGAATGATTTCCAACTTCTCTTTGCTTTGATGCGCATCGTTCGGAGTATGCTTCAGAATCCTCACATGCATATTGAACCTTATGTAAGTTGATGTTTCATCTATATCTCAATTTTTGCAAGAGCAGCCATGAAAGATTCCTAAAATGAATATCAATAATCTACAAGTTGACTTCAGTGACCTTAATCTATGGGTAGGCTAGTTGCTTATGTGTTCTTTAGGATAATGTAGCATTGACAATGGCTGTTAAATAATTATTTAGAAGAGAAATGGATTTCAATTATGCTATCTAGGTTGGTAATAGCTCCCTGATCATTTATTCTTTGTTTTTTAGTATGAAACATTTTATTTCTAATCACCACTGAAATATAATATATTTTGGGATATTTCTTATATGTTATCATAGACTAAAGCTTAAGAAAAAATAGTTGTTTGCAGCTTACCATTTGACATGTTAAACATGGATTGAAGGTCTTCAATTTCATTACACTTGCAATTTGCAAATCAATTTTCATTTGTAACTACCATAGCTATCATGTGAGAAATTGACTCTACCATTACATCATTCTTGACATTGATGATTTATTTATAATTTGGTTTCTACATTTAGAGTAGGTGTGCTTAAGTAAAAATCAGAATATCAAAATTCAATCATTTTGATATTACAATTCTTGTGACTAAATTGAAACTCTTCCTTAGGACTTGTTAGATACCAGCATGTAACCTCCTTTGCTATGCGAACCTTGGGCTGAAAACCACCTAAAACTTGAACAACGAGGATTTAGAACCCTAGGATCGTCTTCAATTCAAGCAAGGAAACTTGACCCTAACCAAATCCACTGATTAGAACCAAAGTTATAAGAATTTTGATAGCCACAAGTTGCCTTGATAAGATAAGATTAAGTTTTTTGTTAAAGAACCTAGAGGAAGTTCTCACAAAAAATTAAGAAAACTTTCAAATTAATTTCTATATTGATGATGTACGAATTACTTCAATAAGACAACCGTTTATAGGTATAAAATCCTTGAGAACTAGAATCTTGAAAAAAAAAAAAAGGTTCCAAGGGAACTTTCCTTATCAGGTGTAACAAGGATTCAAATACTAACTATTAAAACTACTTTAACTAAGACTTTAGGAATCCTATTTCAATTCATATATTTACTATCATAAGGAATCCTAGTCAGATTAGAAATTTAAAGAATTCTAATAAGATTGGAAATTAACCCCATAACAAGTCTTAACCTAAATAGGAAACTAGAAAACAAGTACAAAACAATACTATCACGGCTTGGACTTTATAATTAAGTTGTAGCCCAATTATAACAAAACATCCTAATAGCATAAAATGGGCTAAAGTCCTTAAATACATCTTTAATTATGCGAATTGGGCTTCATTTAACTCAAAACAAGCGAACTAGGTTGTTAGACATTCTCCAAGCCTTGTTTTTCATGTATTAAGCATATTCCATCTTCAACATGTAGAAAAGTGATTGATCTTAACAATGCATTTGATTCATCTTGAACAGCCTTCTTTTCTTGCATCTCCGTGATTAATCCTTGTAAAGCTATTTTCATGCATTTGGTCTTTGCCCTAGTCATTGGACCTCCAATTCCTTGCAAATGATCATAAGAATAATTGAAAATAGGTGTTGGTGCAAGCTGATCTCCATCACTTTGGGTCAAAAAACTCCATTTATTTTTCTTTGTTTTAATAGGACTCAATGAGCATAGTTACTTTTCCATTTAGGCCATGTGCCTTGTGTTGATTATTGTACATGGTACCTTTTCATGTCTTTCAAAATTTATGCAAACATTTTATTGTACATTCATTTGCACTTTTGGCACATGATAGATGATTTTCAATTACTTAGTTATGTCTTTATGTTATTTGCAATCAATCTGTATTTGAAATTGAAAATGTATTGAACAATATTGCAGCTACACCAACTGATGCCATCAATTGTCACATGCCTTGTTGCAAAAAGATTAGGAAATAGGTTTGCAGACAACCATTGGGAACTCAGAGACTTTACTGCAAAACTAGTTGCTTCAATATGCAAACGGTATGACTTCTTGTTTTCCATTCTTCTATGAGGGAAATGAATTTACCTCCTTGTTTAGCGACTTTCAACATGTGTTCACATGCTACAAGTTAATAACATTTGAACTTTGGGTCCAGTTTAAGATTAGGTCTTAATTGAAGCATGATGAGTTAATTTGTAGATTGTCTTGGGACCAGAATGGATAGGAGATATCATTGTTCATTAATTTGAATGAATTTTCTCATCCCTTTTCTTTGATGCTCAGTGTTTTATCAGCACAAATTTTATCGCGTGTACTATCTAACTTGAGCCTTACCATTTTTGGAGTTTGTTTTTGAACAAAGTGGGGAATTGATATATTGAATAGAAAGTATACAACCATATATAGGCTATTACAAGTAGAAGTTTAAATCTGGAAAGTTATCCAGATCTATCTAATCTAATCTTTTTTTTTTGAAAGGAATCTAATCTAATCTAATCCCTTAAATTATGGGATTTCGAACTTATTCTATATAATATACAGCCTATCTATATCTCAATATAATCTTTTTACTAAGACATTCCAGGAGCCAAGAGTTTAATGCCTTTGTACCAAGTTGGGATTGACATCTATGCTCCAGCTTATGTAGAGTGTTCATAATATTATTATAGTTATTATAGGGATATTTATGTAATTATTTCCTTGTACATGTAATGTGTATATATGAATAATATATGAGTGATAGGAGATCAAAATCTTGTTATTGCACATTTGCAGATGGTAAAGTGGTCACTTGGAGAAGTAAAAAACAGAGTATGGTAGCAAAATCTATTGTGTAGAAGCATAATATAGAGCTATGGCATAAGGTGTTCGTGAATTATTACAGCTACTAAAGGTTAAGGAAGAATTAAAATTGTTAGAAGGATATCATTTATACTTTCTTTTTGTGATAATAAGGCTGCCATTGGTACAGATCATATTCCCATTCAAATTATTGAACAAAACATGTAGAGATTGATTGACTTTTTTTGAAGAAGAAGATAACCAATGGTCTTCTAAATGTTCCATGTGTGAATTTAGAAAAATAACTTACTAATGTCTTCACCAAGGGACTTATCAACAAGTTATTTCATACTTTAGTTTGCAAATTTTGGTATGTGTGGCACCAACTTGAGGAGGAGTTTTGACCAAAATCTAGGAGTGATTGTAGGAGTCATTTGGTGAACATTATTTATGAGTTATCATAGGGGTGTGGTAGGACTAGGAGGAGATAATGAATGCGAGTTTTTTTTGAATGCAAATATATTGATATAGGGAGTGCAGGAGGATCTCACAGACTACTACTCCAGTAGAAAAAGATAACTCGAGTTGCCTAAGCTCCAAGAATACCTTGAAAATAGAAAAATGTACACCCTAATGACAGTTAATAGCGACCTATTTATAGATCAACTTCTAGAGAATCACTTGTGGATAATAAGTAACAATACTTATCCATAACCCACTACTAAAAATCTGGAACTACCCACTTCTTCCTATTGTTTCTCCAACAGCTGCCCAGTATCTGCCTAATCTGCCTTTGACTTTGTCTTCTTGCGAAACTATGTCTTTAGTGATCTATCAGGGTGATATTGTATTTTGTATTAATGTGTGATTATGTTCTTATTTAGCACAACGTATACATGTATAAATATGGAGCTTGTAACCTATGTATATGCAAGAGAATAAAAATAGCTTTTTCTTTGATATTTCTTTTCTGCCAACACTGGAGTTATATTTCATTTACCAACTGGACACTATTTTGTTTATGAATTAGTTAACTTCTCATTATATGGTTGGATCTAACATTTTACATTTAATGCAGATTTGGGCATGTCTATATCAGTCTTCAAACACGTTTGACGAAAACTTTGGTCAATGCATTTTTGGATCCAAAACGATCATTAACTCAGCACTATGGAGCAATTCAAGGGTTAACAGCTCTGGGACCAAATGTGGTATTTTCTTCTGTCATGGTTCTAACAATTATTCATTTATAAATGTTTGAATTGTTCTCTGCAATTTTACCTGACTTCTTAGTGTTTGATATATGAAAATCTTTTGTATTAGAAATGAAGTCTGGGAGATGCCAAATATTTCTTTGGCATCTATTATCATTGTGATGATGACATGATTACTGTTACTCTTAGTAGAGTATGAAAGTGCATTTTTCTATTCAATGATAGATAATTAACTTGGATAATCTTTTGAGGTTTTCTTGGAGGAAGTTTAGAAGTTATGTAACCTATGTTCTTTCAGTTTTTCAAAAACATTACTATAGGGACTATAAGTTGATTTTCTTGACATATTTTCTATTTAGTACTGTAGTCGATGGCCATTTAACATTCGAGGTGTTTTAGTATTGTACTCATGTTAACCTATTCAGTTTCAACTGACATTATTATTTCTATGGGGCAGCTCTTAGGAGTATTCTGCTATCTGAATTACTATACCAATTCAAAATTAAAAAAAAGTAGATAGCAATACTAAAAATACATAAAAAAAGAGCATTAAATTATGTTTTTATTTTCATCTAATTTCAAACAATCCCAGTGTGTTATAAACTCGAAGTTTGAATCTGTCAATACTCTTATAAGGTTAGCCTTGAACGTTGTAGTTTTAAGGAAACTGATATCACTACTGTTAAATTGAGGAGGTGTAGAGGGTATTCTCTCGTTCATTTTGCTATCAAATAGCAAATCTGTGGTTACCCTAATGCTACATAATCTAGGACGTTGTTTGGGCGTACTCTTGGCTATTGTTGATAACCATTTGAATAGTAATTTTGCAAAAAAAGTTGTTCTGCTTTATTACAGTGCACTTTCTTGTTAATTCTGAGTACCTATTAAATGATTACATCTTGGGGAACCATTATAGACAAGTTTTGGTGCATTTCTATGAAAAGAATTCTTGCTTCAAGGAAGTTAACAGCAGTTTTGAAAAATAGTTTTGTTGCGAACTTATTTATCAAAATCCAAGCTTCATTTCCAGAATAATTAAATATTTATTGCATATTGTGTTTATTTCTCTCAATCTTTCTAATTATGATTATTGTGTTTTTGTACTAGTAATGATTGTACATTTCTTTGATCCTTTGGTAATTAATGCCTGTACTTGATAATCAGGTTCGTCTTCTTATATTGCCAAATCTTGCACCATATCTGCAACTTCTTGAACCAGAGATGCTTCTTGAAAAACAAAAAAACGAGATGAAAAGATTTGAAGCCTGGCGTGTCTATGATGCTTTGTTGGTAAGTTGCTGCTCTAAGCTAGAAATTTGATGCTTGTATCTGTTGTGAGAATAAAATTGATAGAACAAAGAAACAAATTCCTTTAGCAAATCAGATAAGAGAAGGGGATGAGAACGCCCTCGGGTAAAATAAGAACAGTGTTGATTGCAAAACAAACTACTAGTTTTATGCTCAAAATCACAAGTATACAGGTCGTAACTTGGTAAAAAGCGGATATCGATCTTACAAGGATTGTGCTCAGGCACCACTTAATTCAGGTTGCTCTTTGTTTAAGAAACCGATTCAAACAAATTTAAATAGATAAGTAAAACACAGACAATCTAAGGGTAAAAGGAAACAACGCAACTAAAGCCAAAACCGTAAACTATAACTTGGAGAAAATCAATATTAAAAATTAAGACTTATCATTATCTCTATTTGCTCTCCTCTGGTTAATTGATTCAATTTATTGTTTGCCCAAGATTTTTTAAAATTTTAGCTACCCTTTCACAAGGTACAACTAAATGTTACTAGTTAATTAAATTAGAATTAACTTTGAGATCTCTCAATATGCAAAGTCTTTCCTAAACATTCAACTAGATATGAAGCTATCTTATAGGCAGTATATCAATTTATTGAAATCTCTTCCTAATAAATCAATAACTTGTTATCTATAGGTCTATTAAACGTCAACTTTCGTTGTACGTTTAACACAAATTACTAAGCTCACTTTTTCGATTTGTTGTAAGGTTTAAGCTCAATAAATAGCACAAACATTTAAATTATTAAATCAGCAACTGAAGGTTCACAAATAGTTCAAACAACAAGCCCTAAAAAATATTTTAGCCACTCATTATGTCATTTATATCCCCAACAACCAAACAATCCATAATAAAGATGCCAGAAGCGGAAAAACAAAATAAGAACTAGATGAAGCAAGCTTCTCCTTTTCTTTGCCCAAATCTGAAAGATCTAGAATATGCGGTGTTATTTGCCCAATTTGGAGTAGGAGTCTTGATTCTCTATCTCTCTTTAGGCTCTCAATCTGTATTGTTTTTTCGACACCCTTCTGGCCCTAGGGATTTGTGCCCTTATATATCACAAGACAAGTCATAAAACCCTAAAAAAATAAGTGAAACCCGCGTGTCTCTTTAGGCTAAGCATCCCACGGTTGTGGGAATTATCCTTGTGCTTCTCACGATCGTGGGTTAATGCGGCAGAAACATTCTAAAGAGATTTCCCATGGTTGTGGGAAACAGGCCCATTCTTACGATCGTGGGTTCTTGTTCTATAGCTCGTTCACTTCTCTTCTCCTTTCTTGGCCCCTAGCTCAATCATAAAGGTGGCCACCCTCCATTCCTACACCAAAATGATCAATTCTTACTCTAAACCAACATCCACTTTTTTATCGGCAATGGTATCCAGTAGAAATACTCTTGCGATGTAAAGGGTTTTGATGTGATTCACTTTCCAGTGTGCAGCAGGTCATTGTATACATGACTGTTTGAAGATTTTCCCGCCTTTGCTGTCACCTCCAACGTATGCTATCTGGAAAATCAACAGAAGACTAGTTACTGAACATCCAAGTAAGCTTTCTAAATTTACTTGTTTGGCAATTTGTACTTACTTGCTGATATACATATATATTTCTTGTTGAACTGAACGATTCTGATTGGTGTGAAATAGTGTTTTCTAACTGCAGTTATTTGGTTATTGCATGCATTCTTATTAGTTGCGCTTGTGCATATTTAGCTATGTTGTACAAGATTTTCAGTACTTCCAGCAGTTTCTAGTGTGCCTTTAACTATTAATTCTATCCGCCAGTGCAGTTGGGGCCATTGATGGTGCATTTCCTGCAAAGGGAGAAGAAATATGTTCAATTATCACGAACATCTTCTACTCCCCCACAACAAAATAGATGATACATAAATCCTAAATCTGCAGCTCTCTCTTCTATTTGATTTTGAGTTCGTTTGAACCGTGGGTATCCTGTCATATGGTGTGAGTGACCTTGTACGTGAGATACATACTGGAGTTACATTTCTTAACCGTTCTTGAGGGCACCATAGTTAAAGCTATGTAATTCTGAATAATATGATTACTTTACATTTCTATTCTCTAATACTGGTCACAAGAGCAGATCAGTGCAATTGAAAGTCCTTCCATTTAATTTCCTGCTGTGGGAAAGGTTGGGGAGGAGGTGACGACAGATATCAATCTTAATTGCATGTTGTCAAATAGACAAAAGACTGGAGTGGTTTATATACAAAGAAATATGCATAACCCAATGCCTAAAACTTTTGGGTTATGGATTTCTTTTATATAGACCACTCCTCCTGTGTAAGAAAATTAAAAATTTTAACAATAGTACATGTTTATCACCTTCTCTGCAATTAAGCAGATTCCTCAATAATAAATTTGAGATGTTTATTCAGTAGCGGAGAAGAATTGCACTTACTGTTATGTATTCTCTTATCACATGTAGAAAGCACCACTAAAATTGCGTGTACTGTTATATACCCTCCTATTACATGTAGAACGCATACTACAGCGATGGAGTTTAATCTCGTTTGCTTGTGTATATTGTGAAGGTAAACGTAAGGCAAGCACGGAGAACTTGGAACAACCACAGGCAAAGAAGATGGCTACTGATGGTCCGGTCAATATAATGCCAATAGACTCCTCACCATCTGTTGTACATGCGGAGTCAATGGCTCCAGTTCCCCCAAATGATCCTTTGGGAACACCTTCTGAAAAGACGCAGAATGATGGTGAATCTAACCATGTAGGTGAGAAGGAAAAGGGTGACGATCCATCCATTAGAATGTCAGCAATTCTCAAACAGGTCCGGAATGATGAATTGAGCAGTGGCTGTCTCCTGGTGTCACTGTTTGAATTATTTGGTGAAGCTATTCTACCATTCATCCCAGCTCCGGAAATGTCATTATTTTTGTAATCAAGTGCAGTTTTTAGGCCTACGTGATGAATAGAATCACAATTAAAGGAACATATCATGTGGAGTTCCTATGAAATTTTTAGCGAAGATAAGTAAATATTTTAACCAATGAAACCCTAGTTGTGGTCATTGCTAATCCCAGTTGCTGCAAGAGTTTACACTATTTGCTTTGCTTAAAATTTGGACGATATCTGGACCAAAGATGTAAGGAATCACAAAATCCTGGGACATTATGGACATAATTGATTCGATGTATATTTGGAGGTTTTTATTTGTAAGGCAAGTGGATAAATTAATTAACAAAAATAAATTGCAACAAGTTCAAAGAAAGTTACAGGTATGAGTATTGAATCTAGCTTAAGAACCAAATTAAAACTAGCTAAATAAGGGAATCATGAGATCTTAGGAGTGATCTAGGGAAAATAGGAAATGGGTAACTTAAATTCTCCGTCTAGTTCTCATTACGATTGCTTAGGGAAAGGTGTAGGTTATTGGCAAGGATGAATAACTTGACATGCATGAGAATGTTGCGGTAGATTATTTCTTAGTCTCCGGTGGAAGCACCATGTAGTCTACTGTTTCTTTCTTGCCAGACTGTTTTATTAGAGTCTAAGCCAAGGCGATGCAGAAATTTGCTCCGCTAAAAAAATCAATGAAATATGTTTAATTAGAGTGTTAGCCGAGATTGCTCCAAAAAACTGGTTCCTTACAGAATTTCTCACTTTTATCATTTTTCGCATGTTTTCTTTAGTTTGTTTATATTAGTTAATTTCATTTTATTTTCTTCTTTCTAATTTTCATTTTAATTACATTTTTTGGCCTTAGACAAAGATAGGATTCAATTAGTTCACTAGTTCCTCATGGGATCAATACCTCAACTACTATGCTTATGGCCTGTGCACTTGCAGAATGTTAAAGGTTTTATAGAATTAAAATTTGCTCAACAACCTTCTTCAAAACTACTACTACTACTATTAATCCCAAAGCAAATGAAAAGAGATCAGGGTCGATAGTTGGAAAGGAACTGGATCCCCCCAAAAAAGGAGTAGTTACGGTCGAAATCGACTATAATAATAATAAATAAATAAATAAATAAAGATTATTGTTATTAAAATTATAAATTCAATTCAATTATAATTATTACACTTACTATTTCAAGTTGGAAATGGAGAGGACACCTGGTTTTGGTTTGATAACTGGTCTCCTCTCAGCCCTTTAATTTTAAAAAGTGAAATCTCTTCTCTAGTTACAAGAATGCCAAATCATGCTAGAGCTTCCAAAATTATTGATCAGAGATCTTAGCTTGCCATTGACAGAGATATGGATTAGATTAGTTCTATGCTTTCCCTCCTACTTACTGATAGGTGCTTAATTGATTATGAAATTATTCCATAACACTTAGCGATTAATGACATAAAATTGCTTAAGATACTTATTTTAGTTCATATGTGGTTTTAGACACAATTATGAAGTGATGGAGCTAAAGTGAGTTGAAAGTACGATATTTGAGTCATTTTTTGAGGATTAATTTGCACCCGTTTTCTTAGAGCAAGAAGAAGAAAATTAAAAGACATGAAAATGCCAAGAAAGGAGATATATGTTGAAAATACAAAGAAAATGAAGGCATGAGATGGGATAGCCCCATGTATGTGAATTTAATGATGACTAATACGACAGTGCATAAACCAGTAGCTGGAAGAGAAGCAAAATGATAGTGAAGCATGAAGAAGACACATAACAAGAAGCAAGCAAAAAATGAAAAGACACAGTGCAAAACACACAGCTACAAGATGTATAACATCTGTGTAAAAAATGTAGATCATGTCTACGCTTCACACAGATGTAGGGAGGCATTTTAGCTTAAAACGCACCGTAGAATAGGAAATCCGTAGGTTATAGAAACAAAGGGAGGGGCGTGAATAGTAACATGGACCATAAATTAAATTATCAAATCATGGAATAGTAGAGAAGGCAGTCGCGTGAAATAGAGCTTACAAGAGAGAATAGAGGCTTGCAACAGAAGAGAGGGGTGGAGGCGTTATAGGGGTTTCGATTGGGACATTTAATGGAGGCTGAAGCATTTTCTTGGGATAGGCCCATGGATGGATAGATGTCCTGACTCAAGTTCAGAGGTGACATCGATGCTGATGACCCAGCTAAGTGTATTTCTTTGTTTTAGTTATTTTTTCTCTCATTAGAAAATTGATTGTGTTATTCTATGTTAATTGATTTGGATTTTGTGTATGGATAATCAGATTTTCGTTATTGTTCGATTATTTGTGTATGAACCCATTGGGTATTGTGAAAAGATGATTTTAATGCGGTCATTGAATCGTTTATTTGCAAACACATTGCTAGAATTTTGATATAATCTGTAGTTGTTATGTTGAAATTCATGTGTATCGACTAATGATTTGTAATCATTAGGGATAACATGACTTACATTAAATGACGCATCGTATGTGATTTTTGCCTTGTTTAATCAGTTTTCCTAATTCATAATGCTACTGCCTAATTAAATCTAGAGATCGTATCCTACATTTTTTGGTGGCTAGGTTTAATTAATGATCGTACCTTGATTAAACAAACCTAAGGGAAAACTTGGGTTAATTATTAACCCACGATTAATAGTTGTCAGGAGGGGTTTGTTGGAGATATGTAAATATAATGCCTTGGAATGCACATGTATTTACATGTAACTTTATCTTATTCAGTTACAATTTTATAATGAAAATATTTATTATTAATAAAACAAAAGAGTTTGGTTTTTATGAGCATTATATATCTAGTCATAAGGTACCGAGATTCTTTTATAAGTAATATATGAATACATAGAGATCTATAGGAAACATGTATATTATAAGAATCTAAAATAATAGATTCACAGTTGAATAATCAAGTTAGTCGCTTGATTATGATTTAGGATGTAATGTTGCGATTTATCTCCATGTAAGTAAAGGAGTTTACTTCAAGGGAATGATGAGTTTCATATCATGATAGTATTCGACTATCGATAATGGCACTATTAAATGAATTTAGAATCAAGTATGTTTTCAAGAATAAAGTAGGTTGTTGCTTTAGTCTTAAAACATGCATTTTAGCATTTGTTTATTAAGGACCACAATCTTGATGTGTAGTGAACTCATATGTGTTTCATTATAATTCTTGATATGATCGGAATGGATTTTTACATAGTATTAATCCAGTGTCCGCATGTTGGAATTATTAATTGAAACATGTATCAGGGATTCACTCAAATAAAGAGTTTATAATGATATCATCACTTCTAGATGTTTTAAGGAGATTGGTGATTAAACTGGTACCAGTAGTTTGATGGACTAGTTACCTATCAAGTATTAATACCAAGATGAGATCTTGTGTGTTAATCACCATATAGAGTAAAACGGGAGATCTATAAGGAAAAACAACATAAGGGTAAAACGGTAATTTTACGCTTTATTGTGTGGATAGCTATAATAAGGTTCATAATAGGGTTTGCAATTGGACATGAAAATATGTGTTCTCATAATATTTAGTAATTCAAGAGTTTAACTAATTGTCTTTAGTGAAATGACATTTAGTTATTAAGTTAGAATTAATTTTAATGAGATTAAATTAATTATGGGCTTATTGGAGCTTGAATTATCTAAGTCCAATAAGATTCCCCACTTGGCTTCAAGAAAGGTTATCAAGCAAAGTAAAAATCTAAATGGAGGTTTTAAAGCCTATGATTGAATGTTGGGCTTGCACTAATTAATGGTTAATTAGAAGCCCAAATATACATTTAGAAATGGGCTAGACTTTGGTTTAATTTGATTAATTAAATTAAAACAAAATTTTTAAGAAAGTAAAGTGAAATTTCGTTTTTCATTAGGGGTGAATGTGTAGATGCACATTTGGCATTGAATTGCTAAATAAAGATTGTATCTATCATGCTTTATCATCATTAAATGGTGTAATGATGTTACCATTAAATGGTTTAATGTTTATCTTTTAATGATAGCATGTAACCTATTAGCATTCATTAGATTAAAGAAGAAAGATGTACATTGGATGGACCATCTTCCTTCTTTCATCATCAAAATCAAAATTGATAGGGCTCATTTTGGTTAATAGACTTTTTATATAGTCGTCTTAAAGACAAATGAGAAGAGTCTCTTTTAATGGCTTCTTTATGATTGATTAAATGAAGAAGTGATGCATTGGATGGAAAACTCTTGTTTCCTTTGATGTTAATCGAAATTGTGAGGGTGTAAGAAGGGGTTCTTACATTTTTATCACTCTCTGTCCTTTCTTTCATAAAAAATTGAAAATTGCATGAGAGTGTCTTATTCTTGGTTTTCTTTCTTTTAAGAAAAAACTCCTTCAAACATTTTCTTTTCCTTTCCCACCAAAGGATCTTGTTAACCAAGCTATCTAAAAAGAACAAGAGGTAGATCAATTTGGTTGAGGATACAACAACAAGAAGAGGATAAATTGACAAAGGAAAGGATTCAAAAGCAAGGCTAAAGCTAGGATTTGATACAAGAAGAAGGAGAGGATAGCACAGTGAGGAGTTAAAGCTATAGCAAAGGAGTCGGTAATATTTCTACCATCTTATCTTTATGTTAAATATTATCCTCATACTGTATCACGTATAGATTGACATGTTGATTTGGTTATCATGCTTCCGCTGCATTATGATTTCTAAAAAAGTTTTGAAATCCACCGTTTAACCAAATATTGCATGTTTTCATTTCCGATCCAACAGGGTTTGAAAACGACAAATCAATGAAATATGTTTAATTAAGGTGTAGGCTGAGATTGAACCAAAGAACTTGGTCCCTACTAAATTCCCCACTTTTATTATTATTAGCATGTCGTCTTTAATTTGTTTTTATTAGTTAGTTTCATTTTATTTTCTTCTTTCTAAAACCAACCTCCTACCCTCGTGTCCCTATTAAACCTAAACATTAGTTAATTTCATTTCAACAACTTTACACATACTCTTTGTAGGATCGACTTAGACCGGCCACTACTATAGTAATAGTCTAGTTATTTTATTTTAACTAGCGTTACGACCCGCTGTCACTTACCTAACCATCTATTGAAGGATAAAGCAATCTAGAAGTTCATACGTAATATGGAATTCTCTAGTTCCTTTTGTTTAGAAGCTATTAGACCCCATCTTCCTTTTTCTCCTTGGTATAACATTGTCTGGAAAGGATCATTGATGCCCAAAGCTTCCTTTAACATATGGCTAGCTGCTAGAGGCAAATTGAAAACAAAAGATAGGCTCAAGATCTTCATTTATCAGGTTTGTTGCCTTTTTAATTTTGTTACAGAAACAAATTTTCATTTATTCTTCCAATGCTACTACTCCTCCTTCATTTGGGCCAGAATGCTTCATTTATTAAATCTAGATTGTCTTTTTAGTAACTGGGATGAAGTCCTAGTTTGGGTTGATAATCAATATAGAAGAATAGGGAAAGATCAAATATGCCTAAGCCTTAGTCTCAGCTGCTTTATTTACTTAATATGGAAAGAAAGGAACTCAAGGTTTTTTAGAAATACTTATAATAACAAATATGTTCTTGCACATAGAGTGAGCTATTACATCAAAGAAATTATAATGGCTCATAACATCACTCAAAACTTGAGCAACTCTCTTAGAAGAAGATGGAACTTGGACTGACCATATTGTAGTCTCATTACTTACCCTGTAAAGTCATTTAGTTGTAATCTTGTAGCTTTTATATCTTTAACAACTATACATTATAATTATCTATTTGGTTGCCCTTTTGAGTTGTTGAATGAAATCATTTCTTCTTTAAAAAAATGTACATTAATAGACATTAGTGTTTTTTATTTTAACAAAGTATTTTATTTTAAATTTACATTTTTGATCATCTTTTCTATTTTTTCACATATTTAGCATATCAATTTAATTGATGATCTTCTAAAAAAATTAATTGATGATGATTAAACTTAAAATTATTTTGTTAATTATTTGATGTGAGATCATATTTTTAAAATATTGGTTTTTAATTAAGATTAATCAATTTCTTCTTAACTAAAGATGTAATTTGCATTTTACGTTTCAAAGCAAGTATAATTTAACTCCTAACATTATTTATAATTCATATATTATTAAAATGGTATTTCAACACCCTAAACTTAACTATAATAAATTAGACTTATTGACACGTTATCCCTATGCTTCTGAGTTGACAACGTACAAGCTGGACACTCTCTAAGTAATGTAACTTTTTAGATAAAAATAAAATAAATTAGAAATTTACATTTTATATGCAAGACTTTGAAATTAATATTTTATAATATTTCATACAAAGATTTTATTTTTAAGAAGATGAAATGAAAGTAAGTTATGAAAATAAAATCTTTAGCTAGGCCTTCTCAATTTCCTCTAGCTTTTTCTTGGTTAGATTAAATTAGAATATAAGGTAAAAGAAAACATAGGGTAAACTAACCATAGCAATGATTCTTAAAACTACCAAGAATAGATAAAAAGCTTTTGTTTTTACATATTTAATTTATCTAGAACGTAACTATTAGACCCTTAAGTTCAAGTTGTGAAATTGTACAAATGTTGGCGAACCCTGGTTGATGCTTGGAACTCGGGTTAATGGGACAAGGTAAATACCTATGAGAAGACGAGGAACGCATTATTGAAAAAAAAAACTTGAGAGCAGGTGAATATTGATATGCAATGGTGTATAATGGTAGAAATCTTTAACGAGAGGTAAGATTCAAATGCCATACCAAATATGAAATTTGTAACTAAGTCATGCTAATTCCCGGGGTGTGCGAAGGCACTTAATTTTAATGAGAAAGTTAAAAGGTATGTAAATGTACAAGGTTTATTATATGATAACTCGGATTATTGCTAACTTAGTTTATGGGGAATACGATTGTACCATAGATGTGCTTTGATGGATCACACACAAAGATGGATCCAGATGGATAAATGGAGGTCTCATCAAGGCATTTGTCTTTAAGATGTGATAATGTGGCAACACATAGTAAGAACATGCAAGTTATGGCCCAAGAAAGATTGAGCACTTATTCAAGTAATGGGAAGTAAGTCAGATGAAGTGGCAACTTATTGATATCATTTAAGCACTTATCTCATGTGTAGAAGTGGGGTTAGTGTCCTAAAGTGGATAACTACCCACTAACTTAGTAGAGTTAGTAGAAGAAGTGCAACTCCCCACTAATGTAACATCCTATTACCTGCGAGAGGTTAGGATAGTAAAATGAGTGATTAATAAGAGCTTAGAAATGCATTTTCATTCTCATGCATAATATGTACACATACACATGAATAGTAAAGTTGTTGCACATGAAAATAATTGTACGTGATTTATGGATAATTTCGAGTATATTTTTGGACTGACTTGTGATATTATTAGAAATTTTGAGAATTTTGAATTTGTTATTATTGGAAATATTATTGATTAATGGAATTGTTGTATTTGTGAATTTTGGTAAATTTAGTATTTATTTTTGGAATTTATAGAGAATTATGGATTTTTATGAAAAATAGGGAACTATGAATCAAAAAGAATATTTGGAGATAATTGGATTGTAAAGATGAGAATTAAAGGAATTAGTCCAAAAGAAACTTAGTTAGAGCTTAGACATTAGGAAAGTGACAAGTGTCAGTGACTTAGTAAGTTGCTTTTTATACTTTTGTTAGAGGTAAGCTTTGATATATGAGAGTTAAAAGACTAAGATATATTCCTAAGTTTCCTTCTTCCTAGTCACCTTCCCTGAATTTCCTCTCAATACACAGAGTTTTCATTAAGTATCCTTCTGAGAGATTTCTTTGCTTTTCCTTTTCCTATTCCAATCCCACCTTGCTATTTGTCTGTTCTGATTGAGAAAAAACTAGAAGCTAGTCTTTTTATACAGTGAAGACGTGAATTTACATAGAGTTTAGGGCTTTGGATTAGTTAAAGATCTTGGAATCATTAACAAGTAAGTATTGATTAAATCATTTAAAGTTGTGGATTTATAAGATAAATCTGATGAATTTATTGTCAATTGCATGAACATGACATTTACATGTTTATTCATGAATACGGTGTTAATGGGATGAAAATTGTGGATATAGTGTTATTTAGCTGTTGATGATTATTAGTGATCAGATGATGTAGAAATGAATTTTTGAGTTTGAAATACCAATGAAATGGTGTATAGGATGAGTATAGAAAATTAAAGTATGAAAAGGGGATATACTATGTTTTCTATTTACTGTGCATGTATATATATATGTATGTAAACGTGAGTAGGTGAATGCTTTAGAGATGATCAAGAAAATGATTTTTGAGTTGAAGAGTAGTTGTAAAATGATGGTCTGAGATGTGAATGAGTGTATAAATGATAGTTAGAGGAAGAGAATTGAGAAAAATGCAAAGAATTAAAATGTAGTGAATGGTGAATGCAGAGCATGAAAAGGTCAATTATTGATATTTGTTTTTTTTATGATTTTGAGAATTTGATTAAATCTGCATATTTAGGGGTAATATGAATTAATGGTGAAAGAGTTGAATGAAATGGAGTAGGAAGACTAGAAATAAAAATTTAAGTGTTGGATTTACAATGGAAGTCTTTTGGAAAGTCACTGAGAATGGATAATAGAGAGTTGATTTTTTTATTTAAATTTTTGTAAATTTATTGTACTGATCTAGATAGATTTTGATAAAATGGTCTTGATGGAATTGTAGATCTTTCTTTAAGCTTTCCATTGATATAAAGTTTGCAAATTTTGGAGTTCTAGATCAAAAGTTATGGAGTTTAGAAGTTGTGTTTTGGTGGAGAAGAAGAAGTGAGATTGCACCGTCGTGCTTTTTAGGCAATTTGCACCGTCTTGCTTGAGAGTTAAGCGAAAATGTGTTATTTTTGGGTATATTGGAAATGCATCGTCATGCATAAGTATGACGATGATTTTGGAGGTTCAAGGATGAAGATCGCGACTGTAAGAGTTGATAACTGATGAATATCCAAAAAGTTCTGGACTTAATTTTGGTTGTTTTTATACCGATAGTAGTTGTAAGCTGCTTGTGGATGGATATATATATATATAGCAACAATATGGAGTATCGGATTTTTGGTATTGGATTGATAAATTTGAATCTGGATATGTAGAGATTGTATTTGGAATTAGAAATGCTAAATATAGATAAGTTGGAAAGAAGTGGAAAGCCTGGAAATGAAGAAAATTATGGAGAAACTAAAGTAGGGATTCGGTGAAGAAGAAGAAGAAAAATTACACATTGTGCGACTTTTGGATTTTAGGTGGAATTTGCACCGTTGTGCTTAAGCACGATCGTGCATTTGGGATTTTCTCTTTTACTGAACATTCTTGTTTCTTTTGACCATAACTTCTTCTCTAGACTTTCAAATGACTTGATTCTTGAACCAATAAATTCCTAACACATTGTTCTACTTCTCCACAAAAATTGGTAGCATTCCAGATTGAATTGAAATAGATTAATCAAATGAAAGTGTGGAATCTATTGGAACAATGAAATAGGATAATCTTACTGAACACACTTCATTATTTTGATTATATTTGGACTTACAGGATTCCAAATGAGATGATTTTTGATTTGGAGTAAACTAGAGAAATAGACTACAAATCATCTGAAGAAGTTGAATTGTGATTCAGTCTCTAAGATGTTCAATTTCTGGATGGAATTTGTGCATACTATATTGTTTTTAAATAAGAATATTCCAAAAATGTTTGAGGTATATCTTCCATATTACTGAACCAAATTGAGTGATTTTGGTGTCAATAGAAACATAAGACATAGAGAAACACTTTTCTAAAAGAGAGTATATAACATCCTAGGTCACCCGCTTACAGATATTGTCTGCTTTGGGCCTTTTCTCAGCCAAGCCCTCACGGTTTTGCTTTTCCCAAGGCCTTCCCAGAAGGTCACCCATCTTAGAACTACTCTCACCCAAGAACATTTAACCTCGGAGTTCCGATGGGATCTGGTGCATTAGGCTATGAAAAGCGCGTCTATAAGGGAAAAGTATTCATACCCTTATAAGGTGTACTTCGCTCCTCTCTCCAACCGATGTGGGATCTCACACTCTCTACCCCCTTAGAGCCCAGCCCTCTTTAGGATCCAGCCTAGCTGGCACAACGGTTCGGGTACCGGTTCTGATACTACTTGTAACATCCTAGATCACCCGCTTAAAGATATTGTCCGCTTTAGGCCTTTGCCAGCTAAGCCTTCAAGGTTTTGCTTTTCCCAAGCCTTCCCAAGAGGTCACCCATCCTAGTAATCCTAGTACTACTTTCGCCCAAGCACATTTAATCTTGGAGTTCTGATAAGATCTAGTGCATTAGGCCATGAAAAATGTGTCTGTGGGGGAGAGGTATCCGTACCCTTATAAGGCGTATTTCGTTCCCCTCTCCAACCGATGTAGGATCTCACACTCTCCACTCCCTAAGGGCCCAGCCCTCTTTAGGGTCCAACCTAGCTGGCACAACGGTTCGAGCACCGACTCTGATACCACTTGTAATAGCCCAGATCACTCACTCACAGATATTGTCTGCTTTGGGCCTTGGCCCAGCCAAGTCCTCACGTTTTTGCTTTTCCCGAGGCCTTCCTAAGAGGTCACCCATCCTAGAACTATGCTCACCCAATCACATTTAACCTCGGAGTTCCGATGGGATATGGTGCATTAGGTTATAGAAAACGTAAATATAAGGGAGATGTATCCGTACCCTTATAAGACGTACTTCATTCCCCTCTCCAACTGATTTGGGATCTCACATTGGTTGCGCTCAATCGATGATGCCACAACTCTATACTACCATTATTCTCCCTTAATTATTGAGTTATATCCATCAATTCTAGTACTATCCTACTTATTAAGACGTACATTCTATGCTATAATTTTCCTTTGATTATATTTATGACGTCCTTTATCACTTTTAGTTGCTTATCACCATCAGAAAGCTTATATATCAAGAGTACCTAAGGAAATCCAATTCTTTTGAAGCTCAGGAATATACAAGACATCTAATGTTCTAATAATCCCATCATACATTTGGAATTATACTAAATCACTACCTTTAATAAAATACTCTCTGTTACCATCCAATATGAGAGTACTATTCCATTGTTTGAAACAATAGAACTATTCCTTGTTAAAGGTCATATAACAAGATGTGTCGTTATCTATCACACACCAATTTACACTATCAAAATTACTAACTGTCAAATAATTATTGTCTCTTCCATCCTGTTTATCAAAATTCACTTGCATTACAATAAAACTCACTTTTTTGTTTATCTGCTTTTTCTTGTTTTCCTTCTCCCTCTATAAATAGTCCCTTTTAAAGTTCCTATTCTCTTTATAGTTAAAGAATCAAACAATTATCCATTGATTTAGAAAGTGACTTATTCTTATTTTTATTATCATTTTCCTTGCTCCTACATCTATTGATGACCAAACCTAAATCTGATCCATTTTCATGTATATCGAAGACATTTTTCTTTAATTATTTAGATTTCGGAGCATCCTTCGCACCATTTGTATAAGTATTCTTTCTCCTGTATAATATAGTATCAATAAAATTTACATATTAACTAGAGATTGTTTCTGTACATTACACATGATTCACAAGATATTTAGACATTTAAAATAAGGAGAAAACCATTAAAGAGACCACTCAGAACTTTTGTCGAACACTTCAAAGACATGACTGATTCATCCCAAATAACCTAAGAAAATCATGTATTTTTTCCTTCCTCAACTTTTTCTAGAACATTGCAAAGAGAATTACACCACAAATAATCTAACCAAATGCAAAAACACCCCCAAAACTCCTAGGTTCGTGCAACATTCGAACATATATACCAACACTGTGTATACAAAAAATCATAGAGAACAAATGCTGAATGACTTACTCCGTCGAAGGACACAAGGACAGTAGCCGGAGAAGACAGAGGCACACAAATGTTGATGAGGAGAAGAGGAATCAACGACAAACAAATGGGAGAGAGGAAAACAACAAAAACAAAAATGTAGGGGAGGGGGAAGGGACGTCGTTTTCCTACATATTTAACTTACCCGAAGTCCATGTCGTTTTCCTACACATTCATGTTGGATCGCATATAGCCCGAGTATTCTCAATACGCAGCGAAAAAGACCATAAAACAACAATAAGTATAACTGAAAATTATAACATGTACGAAAATACCTCTTGACACGGATTTTCTTTTTCAGATTTGTAGACACTGCGATGCACAAAGGTCCTCTACCGGTATCCACGCGAGGATGAACGATCTAGGCAGCGGCTAGTGTGTTCTAGCACGTCCAGAAACCTTTTCGAACGCAGTACAATCTTTCTCTCGGAAGGTGGCTAGGGTTTTCATCTCACTTTTCACTCTTTAATGAGACCTAAGTTTCTCTATTTATAGAGAAAACCTAATCCCCTTGAAGCCCAATAAGTTTCAGCCCATATTATATCTCATATAATAAAAGCTCGA
Source organism: Erythroxylum pelleterianum (assembly GCA_027563865.1). Taxonomy (NCBI): domain Eukaryota; kingdom Viridiplantae; phylum Streptophyta; class Magnoliopsida; order Malpighiales; family Erythroxylaceae; genus Erythroxylum; species Erythroxylum pelleterianum. The sequence continues at coordinate 4,126,770 of JAOQMR010000009.1, read as the reverse complement.
CAACTTAATTCAATCTAGCTCAATAAATATATCTACATATTTTTGTTCAATGCCTAATAAATTAAGCCCAAAAGAATAAGCCCAGATCACATCACTCTTTGTGTGCGACCCTGTAGGCTCATTTGATGTTGGTAATGGGCTTGATCATACTTCAAGGCCTATAAGTCATAAGCGGCCTCTAGCAAGAAATTATGACTACCCAAATCAAATGAGGATTGGTAATCCGATTTAACCTGTAACCATGCTTATAAGCTTAGTCCCTTTGTAACACGATATCAAGAATAATCACAAGGCATGATACATGTCAACCTTTGATTAATCATAGTTGCTTGATCCCCAAGTTGACTAATTATAACAAATGACATTGATGACTCCTTATCAATTCATTTGAGCACGGCTATGCATTTCTCTAGGGATAGTTTAGAATATTATTATAATGCTTATGGGTTTCCTATCAAGTCACATACATGATGACATAAGCCTAATACTATTAATGGAACGTAAATCACATTACGTAAACGATATACATGCATATATAAAAGAATACCTCATAATATACTATGAATAAATCATAATGTTAGTACAAAAGTCACGAATGTCCATTGGCCTAGGGCACACTACTAACAATTTAACCTACCCGAAGTCTTCATTTTCATTTTATTAAAAACGTTGAACCCTAAGGAAACGATGACATTTACCTCTAAATTTTATCGACCAAATTTACTGATGGAATTGTATTCAGTCGGAAAATACAAAACTTATTTATTCTACCAAACATTCCTACCTTCTTTACTGACGAGAATTTTCCACCATTGCTATATTCCATCGAAAAAAATTTGCCGAGATAATTTCCTTTTAAATATACTGAATGATATTTTTCCTATCGCAAAATGAAAATTTTCTCCACAGAAAATGATTTTCCATCAGTAATTTGTGACGACTTCGTTTCCATCATTAATTTTCCATCTCTAATTACAAATTTTCTTGTAATGTCAAATCCATTCATATAAGATAACAAAGAATAACAAAAACAATGGAAGAAATCCTTAATCGAGTCGTTGGCATCGATGTCACCTTTAAACCAATGCCGGGAAGCTGGCTCTCTATGGGTCTCCAACATTGTGGAGCTTTGGCCCTTCTTTTCGTCTTCTCTCAAAGTCTCCCTCTTTTGCCAGCCAAAAACACCAAACTTTTCATATCCTTCGGTCGTCACCAATATGTTGCTTTTATCTGAAAAATGTAGGGTTTAAGACAACTAACACTTCTCACGATGGTAAGTGGGTGTGTCACACACATAAATAACCTTTTTGTCCGATTGTCGCCTTGGGGTTACTTCAAAAATTTAACTAAGGATTGCATATAGCGCAACCTCGGGTCGTTCTCTTAAGGAACCAAAAGATGAAATTAATTTCCTAAGTAACTAAATGTAATGCAACCTAGACTGTAAAATGAGGTTTGATTTGAACAATTACTGCTAAGTTTGCAACGAACAAAAATAAATACTAAGGACTTGTTTTTGGTATTTTAAAATTTTAATTGAGTACTATAAAATGCCAATGAGTGAATTAAAATAAGAAAACAAACACAAGTAATTAATAATGATAAATGCAATCCTCCAGTTCATTAGCACAGGCAATCATCACTCAAACAGATATGGGAGTTAAAACAATTAAAGCAAGAATTAAAATCGTGCTTTTAATCTAACAACCGAGCCACCTCAAATTGTTACAAAAATATTTTTCAAAAATCCCAATTTACTAACTGCCAGCAGACTAGTAAAATAGAATTAAGGGTACTAACGCCAATGCTCGACTTTTACGCAATAATTAAGAAAATAGAATTAATGCCAGCAATAGATAAAATGATCCAATAATTCAAGCCACCTTGAACAATCACCAATTTTGCTAAAATCTCAATACAAAGTTTTGACCCAAACTAAAGTAATGAAATTAAATCTAAAATCAACAAAATATCAATAGCCAAACATTAATCCAATCACAAAATCTTCCAATTCAAAAATATAATCAAAATGCAACTCCAAATAATTAAATAGTAAGATCTGGGAATTACTAATTAATTAAATGGATAGAATAAAAATGCAATTTTAACTCCCCTATAAAAACTCCAAGCTCCTGCCATTGCCATTGAACCGAAGGATTAAGATAAATTAGCCACGACAATTCATTTAAGATGCTGTGAAAAATGAGCTCCGATGGCCAGCCATGATAGATTGTTTTTCACACCTGTGTTTTCCTCGTTTTTATTTAGCTCCACCAACGCAAACAAAACAACCCACTCCAATCACTTCTTCTCTTCAATTTTTCCTGCCAGCGTACACTTCATATGCCACACGTCCAACTCTTAGATCTATCCTTAAACCACACACTCACAAGCCAAGCAACGCCCACACATGCACAGCTCCAACACTCTCAAACGCAGATCTTCAGCCTTCAACACTTTTTCTTCTTTTATTTGTTTTTGCAACACTACCACAACATCACACACTTCACACACCTTGTTACTCACACACAAAAGCCTCCTTCTCTCTTTTTTATTTTTTCAAGCTACTCACACACAAGCAGCAGCACCATAACGTCACCACTTAACCCAGCTGCTGCCTCCTTCTGATTTGCTATCTTCTTCCTAGGACAACGCAG
>JAOQMR010000009.1:4108244-4124013 GCA_027563865.1 Erythroxylum pelleterianum | reverse complement strand
CTCTCTACTTTCATAACCCATACAAATCTATTTGAATATCAAAGTCATCAAAACTAAGTCAATTCTTTTCTCATCAATTTTTCTTAAAGCACAACAACATCTATCACACAATAAACAATACTTCATCTTTTTATCAAACATAAGCAAAACTTAAGGAAAACCTAATGTCTTTCGTTTCATCAAATGCTCATAGATTCATTTATACTTTTCATTTATTTCTAGAAATCATACTACATTTCCTCATTTAATATCATTTCATATTTTCAAATTTCCAAAGAATGTTTGGGGTCCAACATTCTGTCCCTCTCCACTCAACATTCACGCAGCTACTTCAACAAACAGCTCACTCCAAGGCATCTCACACATCATACTCACGTCACTCTCTTCACACAGTAGCCTTTTTATTTTTTTTCTTCACAAACTACTACACACACTCACACCATCGCACATCATTTACCTCCGTCCAAGCCAAGACTCACCTGCTGCTTTTTTTTCGTTCAAGACAACTCCAAGACCAGAACAAACCAGCCCAGAAACTCACGCACAACACAAACTCACAAGCCCCCCTGCATCGCCCCTCCTTCTCTTTTTATGTGATAATTAAATAAGTTACTTTAAGCACTATATGATATGACTCTTTATTCCTTTTGGTCCACACCGACATATCCAGCTAGCCACCTGCTTGTTTTCTTCTTCTTTAGCCAGCACACTCACACTTGGATAGCACACAGTCAACAACGCCAGACAGCAGCCACCTTATCTTCTTTTGATTTGCTTTTTCTTTTTGATTTTGCTGCTCCACACTTTAGCCAACCACGCACGCACAGCTCACAATGTCTGCACAATGCCAGCTGCCTTCAACAAGTTTTCGTCTTATTATTTTTTTCAGCACACTTGCATAGCCTCCTTTCACCGCCAGCTGCCACGAAGATCGTGTAACACAACAACACTACACACACATTTTTTTTGCCTCAACACTAGCTCCTGGATCTCCCCTTTTGCCGCTTGCTCCTATCTTCTTTAATGTGACTAATTAAATCCTCCCTTCTTAGTCCATACACGCCTCTCTCCTGTAGTATGATGTAGACAAATTAATTTGCATCTCCAACCATGCCTACTCAACCCTCTCTTCACGTTGTCTCCCACTTCACATTTCATGATGTGACAAATTAATGGTTCAACTTGCAAGCCTCTCTTTGCTGTCGTGTTTACTAGTTGGCCATGCACCTTATGTTCATACACATTAATTAGCCAATTGCAATTTTCTCCTCTTCAATGTCCTATTGTAACGTTGTTCTTTTGGTCATTTCTCCATTCTTACTTTTTTTCTTTAATTTCTCAAATACCCTACAATAAAAATTACAAATAAAGTAGCATCAATTGCCCAAAAAAATAATTTATCACAGTTAAACCAAAAATACAACAATTTTTGCCCTTCTAAAACACAAATTAAATGTAAGACATAATAATTCAAATAATAATCAAATAAAGCTATAATGATCACTTTGAGTGACAAAAACTCATACAAATGATATGAAAATATATTGGAATAAATGGGTTTGTCAATGGGCGTGAGACATTGCACAACCGTGAGACTGTTCACGGTTGTGGCATTTTTCTAGATGGTCATGAGCTGCCAAATGCTTTTCATCTTGATATTTTCTTGTCTTCTTCTTGCTCTAATCTTCTTCTTCTTCTTCCATGAAGATAAGTGAGTATGATTCTTCGAAAAATGGCCCAAATATAGTTCTTTTGACTCAATTTAGCTCCTTCGCTTTTGAATTGTGCCTAAAATCAAAGATGAACTAAAGTGAGTATCCTAAGCATTTTCATAGCAATAATCACTAAGTGTTATGGAATAAATTCATAATCAATTAAGTACAAATCAACTACCTTAGATCATAGAGCAATGTGAGTGCATCATGGATGTCTTTAGATTGACTATGCTCAAAGATGGCTTAAGATGGTTAAATAGAGCGAATCAAGACATTTTTCTTTAAGATGTGATGGTGAGACAATATAAGGGAAGAACATGCAAATAGTGACCTAAGCAAGTAAGAGCAATACCTAACAAATTATAAGCACTTTCACAAGTTGTGGAAAAGTAGGTTAGATGACTTGATGATGGATTGACATCTTCTAAACACTTATCGTATATGCACAAGAGGAGTTAATGGTCTAAAGTAGATAACTTTTTTACTAACTTGGTGGAGTTAATAGAAGAGGTGACAACTCTTTACTAATTCCTGTAAGTAGTTTTTTTTAAATGAATAAGATATTTTATTTACAATAGCCTAGCTATTACACTTGTAAGGCCCCAACATATACCCTAGAAGTATTATAGCATGTCTAGGGTGTATTAAGAAGTGAACATAAAAAATTAAGTGCATCTAAGCATAGTAAGATATATAATGGTACTTAATAAATTGGTAATTTATTCATTTTGGCATAGAAATACATACTTAGACGTGAAATATGGATGAGAATGAAAATAATTGATGAGATTATATGCCAATGTGGGAATTAAAGGAAGAAGAAGGACTAAATGTGCAATTTTCCTAAAATCAACATATTGACCAATAGAATTAAAGCATGTGTGTCATGAAATGGACATGTAAGAGAGGAGAGAATAAAAAGAGCATTTATTGTTTTGAATGGCAAATTTTCCTCTTCTCATTTTCTCTCCAGTTCATCTTCTTCATTACACCATTTTGCATGTAAGGAATCAAGCTGGTCCTTGGTAGAAATTAAGGTAAAAGTTATTGGTTATTCTATTCATCTTTATTTTTTCTTGCTTTTCTCATTAAGAGTCAGAATTGCAAGGTTGGAATTGAGATTGAGATATGAATTTGTGGTGTTTCTAGTTGGTGAATCAATCAAAGCTAAAGGATAAGAGAAGGAAAAGTACTAGAAGAGCTAGTTGGCCAATTTCAAGCTTTGGGATTACACTTAGTTTAATTTTTGTTTGTGTATATTTAAATGGATACAAAGATTCATTTGGATATGGAATGGTTGCTGGAATGGTGTCTTGGTGTTACTTTTCATGGAATTGGTTGAATATGACAAGAGAGTACTGTGTAGTGGAATTCTGCTTTAGGTTCGTTTAAACCAGTCCCACTGTTTTGGCCATAACTCGACCTACATACCTTTAAATTTGGTGCTTTCAGTTGGAGATGAAACTTAAGACATAGCACTAAAAATCCCTAGGAGAGACCCTGGCCTAATCTAGATGAATGACATTGAAATTTTAGATTGAAAATGGTGTCCTGATGCTGCCCTTATGTTGGAGCAGATTGTGGCTTTTGGTGCATATTTCATGATTTAGAAGTCCAAATAGCCTTATTTTTTATGCTACAGAAAATAGAGACATAGGGGAACATAAGCTTAGAATACCTCAAAAACCAATTTGAACTTTTGCTTTGTGAAAATTACGTAACAAGTGTAGATATGAATTTTAGGCAGGGGAGACGATGATGAGGAGTTGGTTTTTGTTTCCGATTTTTACCGAATCATATCCGAATCTTTTTGGATGCTTATGAAACTTTTCAAACACTTAGAATTAAATGAAATATTACTTACCATATGTGAAGTGGGTGATTCAACGTTGAAACTTAAGATTGATCATAATGTATGCTAAAGGAATTTACATGTATATAGATGATTTATATGCATATTTATTGCTTATATGTGTATAGTATGATTATACAAGTGTAATTTTGATATCCTTCTAATGGTGGTAAGTTATGACTTGTATGTATGAGCGCAAATATAGATTTTAACAGATAAATTATGAAATCGGCAAATGGTTAAAGGAAAATGTTATAGTGTTTGCTTTATTGTCTTGGTGGTGGATAGATAGGCATGCATATAAGGTTATAGTGTAGCTGCTACAGTTTGACACCAATGGTGTCTTCATTTCGAGACTATAGTGTCTCTACAGTTTGATGCCTTGGGTATCTATAGTTAGAACATTTTCGGGTATCTATAGTTTGATATCTTTGGATATCTACAGTTCTCATTATCCACACCCACGGAAATGTGCAGACCTAACGAAAAAAGTAAATTAAATGGTTATAAATAAGAAATACAACATGACAACATAAATAATTGGTATTGATTGTATTAATGATTTGTAATGATAAATAGTTGTATTGATAATTTGTATTAATGAGTGTTGAATATCAATTTTTGGCTTATAAATGTGAGTTTGCAGTATATGAATAATACATTAAAGCATATTTGCATTATGTACCTTGATTAATTATGTCATCACTATTTATAAATTATGTTATATTTATGAATGTATGTGCTTGGCGAATGACTGCTGTGAGTGGTTACCCAAACTAAAACTAAGTATTTCCCCACTAAGCTTTCAAGCTTAGCACAGGTGTTAATTCTTGTAGGTCCAAGTAATACGAGTGAGGTACAAGAATCATCTATAGGGATCAAAGCCAACCGTTAGTAGTAAATGTACTTTTAGGTTGTATCTTTTTGGTTAAAGATGATTGTATATGTAACAGTTGTAACTAAAAATTTAAGTTATATTTAATATTTCTTTTGGATTATCATGTAAATGCAAAGATGTAATGCTACTCTTAAATCATGAAAGTGACATGAAATTTTGTAATATGTATATGTACAACATTAAATAGACAAATGTGTGATGATAGTCCCTATAAATGAATAAAAATACATGTCATGACTATTTGTATAGGAATCTTGCATGTATGTGGGTGGCTGTAGGTTCCGTATAGGGGGTGTTACAACACTTGATAATAATATAATTGACTAACTAGGTACTAATGGAGGTAGCTAAACAAAACATCGACATGTATCAGAAAATTACAAGGGATGCTCAAGCATACCACAATTCATAACTTCCATCTAGTCTTCATAGAGGGGTTTACAGGTTTTCAACTTTCCTGGGCAATAATGCAGATCTAAGCCAAATAATGATCCTGTTAGCTATTTTGTATTTATCCTCCTCTACTTGCTTGTACAACTTGCAGTTTTTCTCTCTCCATATCACATATGTGGTAGTAATGAAAGCATCATTAGGATAGAATTCTCCTTTCCAAGTTCAGAGTGAATGATGCCCCATCTCAATGTAGACTCCCATTATAGAATTCTCCTTTCCAAGTTCAGAGTGAATGATGGCCCATCTCAATGTAGACTCCCATTCATAAGTTTGGTTTACTACTTCCAACAAATGAAGGATTCGACTCTAGATAGCTTTAGAAAAATCACAAGCAAAGAACACGTGGTTTCTGTTTTCATCAGCATTGTGGCAAAGAACACAATTAGTATCAAATGAGTTGAACCATCTACATTTGCTCCTAAGCTTATTTTTTATGGCTAACCAGGTAATTATGGAAGCTTTGGGATTCATAGAGTTCTTCCATATTAGATTATACTTGGGGACCACTCTCAGATCATTTCTGAATACTCTATGGAAAGACTCATTAGTAAACTTTCTTTGTGAATTAGGGGTCCAACAAACAAAATCAGACAGTCTAGCATCCCTCCAGGCTTGGCAAGTACTCCAGCAGACATGAAAGGCCTCTAATTCATTCCCCCTCTTGAATTAGATTTGTCACTTTAGCTTCCGAAGGCAATCTGTTTCTCAAATATGAGAAATTTGGGTTGTATGTGGGAGGACTAATCTCCAACCAGTTGTCAAACCAAATCCGAGTATTCTCTCCTCCGTTGATCTTATGTTTAATGAGGGGATAAATTAAGTATCTTATCTTCAACAAAAGGTTGAAGAACCAGGAACAATGGCTGGAACTGGGCAACAATATTATTGTAAAATGCTTCAAATATGAAGTCCCTCGAGTTCATATATATTGCATCTTTTATGAATAGGCTTACAGGCTGTTTGGAAACTTTCGAATTGAATTCATTAACGAATTGGATTTAATTACATTAATAAAATTGAATTGAATTCAATTTATACCGTTTGGAACAAATTCAATAATATTAAAATTGAATTCAATTGTACGAGAATTTCAGTAATTTACTTCAAATTCTACCGTGCCCCAAAAAATTCCGGTGACAGTAACCATCTTGATCTCAAGCCTCTCCGTCTAGCGTGCTGTGAAACTTCACAAATTTCTCTTCATTTGCTACAAGAGCACAGATAGATCATCATTTGGTAGACATTACTTATAAATACAGTAAGTGGACCTGACATACAGTCATTTATTTCTTTTGTTTTGATGCAAGAAGAGGTCTCCAGAGAATTACCAATCACCTTGCCTCTTCGTTTCGCTCGATCCAACCATGGATGCTCTTTTCGACTCCATTAACCTCCCAGACCTTCTCTCCACTAGCGACATCTCCGACCCAACCTCCCCGCTCTCGGCCCCCGATCTCCGCCTCCTTATCACCCACCTTGAGTCCCACTCCCTCCATATCAAATCCAAGGTCCGAAACTACCTCCTCTCTCACCGCTCTGATTTCTCCTCCCTCTTCTCTCTCTGCAACGACGCCGTTTCTCAGGCCAACGGGATTGACAGCACCCTTTCGGATCTTCTTCTCTCCGTTTCCGACGCTCCCATTGATGTTGAGATTAAGGAGATCGTGTCTGAGATGAGTGGGAAAATGAGGGAAGCGAAAGTAAAGAGGGAATTGCTCGGATTGTTGGTGGAAATTGTGGGAATTATCCACAGGCTTCGAGGAGTGCGAGATGCGGTTAAGAATGGGCGTCTGAGAATTGCTGCTGAAGAAGTTAGGGATTTGAAGAAGGCGTTGAGGATTGATGACGATGAGGAGGATGCAAGAGAGCCCGTAGTCTTTGGTATGCTGAGGAAGGAATGGCTCGACTGCTTTGAGGAGGTGGCTTTCTCTCTTTCTCTTCAACATACTTTGCTGACTAGTTATCATAAGGCACTGTTTGGTTGCTGATAAATTTTGAGGGTAAACGGAAGAGAATATTTTCCAAATTGGCAAATAAAATTAAATTAGCCATTCAGTAGTATCGAGTGCATGAATGAATCAATTACTCAGCAGTTTGCTATAGTTTTTATAATTTTGTTGTATTCTGATTGAAAAATATTGGTGATTTTCATTTTAGAGGAATTGGATTTGGGTTTGTAGATTCAAGAGGTGCTTGTGAGGTTCATGGAAAATGGTGTGCGATTTGATCCTGATTCTGGTACAGTGGAAGTCAAGTATCAGTTGAGTGTTGACCAAATTTCAGGGGTTGACCTTCGCACAATATTGGAAGCCATGGAAGTGAGTACATTTTTTAGTAAGATTATCTTCTTTCTATATGTGTATTCATGAAATAATCCTCCAGTGTTTTGTATCTACTGAGAGACCCTTGCTATCATGAGAAAAGCAGTTCAAAACACAAGAACGTATTTTTGTTCCCCAGAAAATTGTTTCAAAATGTTCCTTGAGTATCTTATCTTCGTCTCAGTACTGGAATTTAAATCATCTAAGTTTTCGATGGAGTATAAATCTTCAAGTTGCCAAATTTTAACACATCTGTAAGTGTTTATTTCACTAGGTGGTTGGAATTTTAGATTATGGATTTGCTAAAGTGGCTGATCAAATGATCAAGTTTGTCTTCACTCCTGCTATAAATTGTGGATCACTTATATCATTTGTAGAAGATGTGGAAAACATATCAGAAGAATTGACGATGGCGGTACTGAACATAATACCGTCACATGATCATAAGGTAAAGAGTGCTTCTTATACCACCAAACATTTTTGTTTTGGTTTTTTTATTGCTAAGATTTTACTGTGTGGCATCCCACATGAACTGGGCGTTAAATTCCTATATCAGATAATCAAATTCCCATATCAGATAGGAATGAGTAAAAATGATAGTATATATGCCTGCAGAAATGACCACTAATAAGCTTCTACTGTTATTTTTGGGCATGGGCTTTTATAATATCTGAAATGTACCATTGTTAGGTCAGTTTGAATATGGACCATTACAGATTATATCAGAACTGACCTCTACAAGTACCATGTTGGTATGGGGATAAATTAAGTCAAAGTGGTGGGCTTATGATACTTGAAGATGATAGGTACGAGGAATGGTGCGATAACAAGGATCATGAGTGGTGCAATAACAAGGATCATGACTAAGTAGCGGCTCCTAGCATACTTTTAGTAAAAGGAGGAAAGATGGAAGATTTTTGATGTGGATTTGGATTGTAGAATTGGACCATGATGAGGACAAAGAATTTATAGAGAGATTATGATATTTTACATGATTAGCTCTTCACCTCAGATTGGATGAAGAACAAATCACGAATCTAGGATCTAAGGAACGTTAAACAACTCAAAAGGTATTTCCGCCACACCCACAGAATTTAGGAAAGGATTGGGGGTGATAGGGAATGGGATTGATCTTCACAAGCACTTGCTTGCATGAAAACCATGTCTTTAAATAACACCAAGGAAGGATTTCTCTAAAGTAATGCAAAAGAACACTTAATTTGTTTTTTGAATATTGAATGAATGAAGTCTGCCTACAATACACGAAATAAAGAGTATTTATACTAACCCTAATGACTTGGACAACTTTCATAAGGGTAGGAATTGGCTTTTGGCCCTTTCTAGTCTAAAAGAATAAACTTCCTAACAAATAAGCTTAAAACGGGCTGATTAGGCTCAAAGCCTCAAACAAACCCAAATATGTAACTAGGCTTATTATTTAAGTCCTAAATAGCATAAGGAAAAGTTCTAAATAAATAAAATAAGATGCCCAAGCAATTGGCCCAAAGATGCTCAAAATAGCCTAATTGTAACAAATGAGATGTTTCCAGTTGTGCATCAGGTCCAGCCTTCTTCAACAAGTCCAACACGTTACTCCAAGCCTTGAATCATCATTATAAACCTTAGTGACATGTTCCCAAGTGTTTTAGCTTCTCCTCTTGCATATAGATCCACCATAAGATTGTTAAGAGCTTTTTTAGCACGCTTAGCTCGCAACCTTGTCATAAGATTCTCCAATTGTTCTTTTTCCTAATACCACTTTGTTGAGCTTGTTTAAGTGTTTCTCCTTGCTGCCCAAGCTCTCCAACACGTCCACGTCCCAATCCTTCTGTCTTGCCTGAAGCCATGTGATGCTTGATCTCCATCATTACATGGGTGGATTGGGAAGAGATAGGATAGTTTATAAATCTATAGAATATGACTAGTAATCAACTCATAGCTAATCATTTTCAAGCATGTGACTTTTAAAGTTAAAATAGGGTTGTTGTTGAGCCCATTTGAACATGGATTGTTACACACTGGCTTGTGTATAAAGTAAAACCAAAGAGTAAGGAATATAATTTGAAAAGTTGCACAGGCCTAGAGATTTGACATGGTTTTGTCTGTGAAATGTCATTTCTTTTGCAGTTGAAGTGATCTTTGTACAAACAGATTTGTGGTATAGGCGGGCAAAGATTTGCGGAAGATAATGTGATAAATGCCTTTTTCTGCCTTCATGCAGCAGTAATGCATGTAATCATGCTAATTGTGATATCCTAGGAATGTCTTGTGTTGCAACTCAGAAAGGAATGTCTTGTGTTGCACCCAAAGTTGTACTTGAGAGAGAGAAACTGGAAGAAAAAGTGAAAATAATATCTTTAGTGTCTGATAACTGCGTTTTGTTTTAGGTGCAATGCTTCAACTGTATTTTTGACATTCTCTAATGTTTCTTTAGATGGAAAAAATGGATGCTGTCACCATGTACTCGGGGATTCTTCAGGTTATTAAGTTTATTTACAGAGGTATATGCTTCCAAAATGGTACTTGGGTTCGATGTTTTGGACGACTGACATGGCCAAGGTTATCCGAGCTTATTATTACTAACTTTCTCTCAAAGGTCTGTTTTCTTGACTTTTTAAACTTGAGCCACAAATCTTTATGACTTTTTATTAAACAGGAAGTTATACTAATTAATTTCACTAAATACATCAGTTGAAGCTTGAATTAATTGTTGAACTGCTTATCATCGTCCTCAATTATTGACAATATTAGAATGGTAATATACAACTGCATAGTATCTTGATATGTATGCTTGTAAGAATTACAGATCTGTTTGTATATGTCAAGACAAGTAAGGTCTATATTCATACATGGGAACTAATCTACGAAGTTCATTGGTTTGAACATTTCATTTTGTTGTCTTGCTGAATAATGAAAAGGTTTTTCAATCTTCTAGACTCATATTTGATTTCTATTATGCATTTATTTATTTTAAAACTTTTTTCTGCTACATATTTTGATTCAAATGTTCTTTCTGCGCATGCTTTCCTTCTTTGTTTTGCTTTAGGCTGTCCCTGAAGATGCCATGAAACTAGCTGACTTTCAAAAGATTATCAAGCATACATCTGAATTTGAAAATTCTATAAAGGAGATGATGTTCATCTCATCAGCTGATAACATGGACCTGAAGTTGAGCAATTTTACTGAAAATGTTGAGGTTCACTTTGCTTCAAGGAAGAAGACAGAAATCCTGGCAAAAGCTAGAAATTTGCTTTTACATTGTGATTTTTCCATTCCTCAGGTGTGATCCAATGACTGAAATTGTTTATGTGATTATCTAAGAAGTTATTTCCTGAGTAATGATATATTTTTACAGGAGTATATGAGCAAAGATCCTGTGCCACTAAAAGACAGAAATCCTGTTAATTCCTCCAAGTATGTTGTTAACTTGCCTTTTCTGTCTGAGAGGTGTGTCGTATCTGAAACGGCTTCACAATTGATGGAGCTGATTCATCAGACACTAAAGGTTGTTGACCAGTAACATGGGAAATTCGAACTCATCTCTTTGAAATTCGTTGAATTTTTGCTAGTTTAGTGAACCTCTAAATCGATTAGAAGGGCATGAATATTCATAAGCTTTTGTTTTCCTTGCCTGGCATGCACTACTATTTTGTATAGCCTTTGTGTTTATTACGGTTTTACCCCCAAAAGAAATCTTCAGCAAATGTCCATAATCCCACTGGGTTTCTGATTTCAATTTTTGGGTTAATAGAAATATCAAAATAATTGTGCCTTAGGAGTTGAAGCTATAGGTGTTGTTCAAGGACTTGGCTTAGAGGAATCCATGGTTTTCCTTTTTATTAAAATTTATTATTTTCCCATATCATTGTCTATGCTTCCTCATTGAGCTAACATAAGTTTCTTCATGTAAAATATAGACCTCTTGTGCCAAACATAGTTTCCATATGGCTAACATTCATCAACTCGTATCTCTCTTCAATCAGTTATGAAATGTCCTCCCTTGGCTTTCTTTTGTTGCCCCACCTCCTCTTCTGTCACGTTCTGTCTTCCACTTATTGTATTTAATAGGGCATCAAAGAATCCTGTCACTGCATTATTGAATTGTTAGGAAACAGGGCCAACTTAAGTGCATGATGTCACCCAACTCATAGCTTCTTGACCAATGATCTGTAAATCTGGTGCAGGTTGTTTGCCTTTCATCTCCAAGAGTTGCACTGCAGTTCTATCATGCTGCTAGGGATGTTATACTTCTTTATGAGGCAGTTATTCCTGTGAAGGTAAGTGTATGAGAATAAAACATGGATGATTGTCAGTTGCTTGTAGCTCTATGGTTCAGTTATCCAATGCAGACATAGAGGTTGGCCACAGGCATTTTAGGATGTCTCTTCAGGGCTATCATAATAAGTTCTGGTTTTATCTTCTTATTGAGCTTCACATGTATTATTTTTTGACTTTGATTTTATCAATATTCTACAAATTTCAGCACAAAGATCTAAGAGGTTTGTGGCTTTTCCATGCTCATATTTGTGATGCTAATATTTAAATTTGATTTGTGAAGTTAGAAAGGCTGCTTAATGGCATCAACCAGGCTGCTGTTCTCATGCACAATGACTGTCTCTATTTATCTAAAGAGATATTTGGACTGGCCTTTCAGGTATGCATAGATTATCAAATACTTTATGATCATTAAAAAAATTGCTTGATCTTCTTTATATCTACCTGAGTAATTGATCAGGCATTATTGAGTACTATGTGGTTTCCTCTGTTCTTAGGATGACAGAATTGTGATTTGTTCTAGCAATGACATTTGTATACTTGCAAATTCCACATTGTTATTACCCAGACAACAAAATAAAAAATTCAAACTCTGCCTTCTTGAGAGACACAAAATCCCAAATTTTGATGGTGGGAAAGCTAACCCTATTTTGTCTTTGAATCATGTTGTAGTACCGCCCATACTTTCCGTCCCCGATAAAAGAAAATGCTGTTTTTGTTGATATGGGTCCGCGGTTTCACTTAATGGCGGAGGAGATTCTGCAGAGACAGATTGAAATCGTGATCTTAAATTTGAAAGAGGTACTAGAATTGAAAGGCATTCCTTATATGGTCCCTTACTAATGTTAGGAAATGTTGGGACTTATTGGTTTATAACAAATCTCTGTTTTGTTAGGCAATTGATGGTGCTGATGGTTTTCAGAACACTCATCAAATGCAACAATATGAGTCTGCTAAGTTTAGCATAGATCAGGTGGAATTTTCAGTCTTGTCTTTGTCATTTCAGTTGTTGCTGTCTTTTTTAGGGTTAAGTGGAACTGAATTTTTGTTGATCAGGTTATTTTCATTCTTGAGAAAGTACGCATCATTTGGGAGCCTCTCTTACTCCCTTCAACTTACAAGAAAAGCATGTGTACAGTTCTAGAGTCGGTTTTTTCCAGAATCTTGCGAGACATACTCCTCCTAGATGATATGGCAGCTGATGAAACTTTACAGGTAATGTCAAATCAACAAAGTTATATTTTTTATTCTTCAAATGTTAAATTTTTTGGGATTTATTAACCTCACTTCATGAATTCCCAGCTGCAAAGACTGATCAATTTGATGCTGGAAAGCCTATCTCCTCTGATGGAGTCCCTGATTGCTGTCATCCATGGGCAAAACTCAGACGAATATTTGAGACACCCTGATAATGACCTAATACCATCTTTATCTAAAATCCGCAAGCTTGCAGGTAGTTTTTTTGTCTTTTGCTTAAGTTTATCAATTGTTAACCTATTTGTTTATGCAATTACCCCCGTTATTCATTTTCTGCAATGATTTCAGAATTACTGGACATGCCTCTAAAATCAATCACGACAGCTTGGGAGAGTGGGGAACTTCATAGATTCGGTTTTGCCATTTCAGAGGTAAATTAATATCTGAGCTTACCTGGGACTTAAATATGAATAGAATTTGTCTGGGCAATAGTAATGACAACGGGAAAGTCTGGGCTCGAATACTAGCCTGGTCGGGTCTGAATACCCGAGCCAAATTCCAATCAAATTTATTTTAGTCTATTGACTTCATGTTGGGTCAGTCCAATTTTCCTTAATTGGTCGGAACAGAAAAAATTGTCAAGTCCGATTCCAGTCAGATCAGAATTGACCATTTTGGTGTTTGTCATGCCCTAGTGGGCACTCCTACGTGAATCTAAGTTTAGGTTTGTAAATTGCAACACCTGTGTTAAATGCCAAACTTTCTGTTCCCTTTCATTATTTTCAAGGGCAGTGGACGCGGGGAATCAGGGAAACGAGGTTCAATTCTCATTTTTCTGCACACGTCAGGGATAAGGCAGATCTATTGAGAAAACTTATTTAGCTGAAAATGGAACTTGCAAGCTGCATATTTAACCAAATTCGCAGTTTCTTTTTGTCTTCATATTTTGGGTACTAGCAAACTGTATTTCTTTTCTTTTTTTTTTTTTGCCCCTGAAGCTGGTGACATCCAAATCAAATCCTTCTAAATCTTCTTCTTAAATGTATCAGATCTTTCTTTTCAAAAAAAAAATGCATCAGATAGTTTCAATGTGATTCTACCCTTTTACAATAAGCTAAGAAGCTCTTTCTAGTTTTTATGTGATTCGACCCTTCTACAATGAGCTAAGAAGCTCTTCATTTCTGCAGGTGGAAGAATTGATTAAAGCTATATTTGCAGATTCACCCCTACGAAAAGAATGCTTATGGAGGATAGCAAATGTAAGCTTGTAGAAACGGCTTAACAATTTATATCTATTGGAAGGCTGAAAGTTACAGCGTATAGGGATTCTTGCATCAACTAAACGATGGGAAATTTTGTATGGCGAAGCGCTTGGAGAACTTTGGTTTCCAGTCTGGGCGGCCATAGGCAATTTAAGTTAACCTCGTTTCACTCCAATTTAGTTAACAGATATAGATTGTAGTTTCGATTCATGTAAAGTTGAGCAGCATATAGGTTAAGAGTGAAGGTGTGTTTGTGTTATTTCTTTTCTCAACTTTCAATTATGCTTTGATTGATAGGATGCAACAGGAAGATCGTTGAATCGAAAGGTAGATAATGTAAGTCTTATTTTCAGCTTTGATGATGATGTGTCTTTGCGGATTAGTGCGTTGATGGGCTGTGTATCTTATCTGTGGAACATATATTTGGGACTGAGAATTATACAGCTGCATTTGTGCTTCAGCTTGTCAAAACAAGTGTACGTTGGCCCTCTATTATTAGAAAAGTTCTAAATTAACCCAAGGGGTGTAGTTGAGTAGAAAAAATTTATCCATCCTTAACCAAAGGTCAGGGTTCAATCCTTGGCTTTGGGTATGGAGCAACTTTAAACCCTTGGGTCAGCTGTCCCATCCTGTGAAGTGCCTACAAACCAGCGAGGGGATTAGTCACTGGGTTCGCCGGTGAATACTTTGGTATAGACCAAAACAAAAAGAAAAGTTCTGAATTAGGTGTAATAGAAACAAAAGTAAACTGATGAAAAAGCTGTTCATACACTTCATTTGTGGCCGTTGCGGAACATGAAAATCCCTTATCTGATCTACATTCACTACGGTCTCTTGCGATAAATTATTTAGAATATTTTAAAATTCACTGTATTATAAGATTTTTAATAACTTAGCCTTCTAGCGTGGTGGTGTTATTATTGTTGTTGTAATATTTTAAATTATGAATAAAATATTATTGGTCAACTATGGATATATTTAGTGATTTTTATATTTTTGAAAATGTATAGTTTTAATTATGATGTTTTGAAAATGTTCAAAATAGAATTTAAGTGAACAAAAAATTAAATAAGATTAAAATTTTGTTTGTTAAGTGTCATGCCATTATTAGTGGGCTATCTTTTATTTTTAAAATCAATTAGTAAACTCTATTGCTACGTATATACTGTATGTTAGAGTGAAGATCCAATCTGTCAGTGACAAAAGGGGAAGGAAGCGAGCAAATAGGATATGAAGCAAATGTTTGGCATTGAGAACAACAATGTGGAAAATGGCAAGAAATCTCGAAAGGGATCACACTACATCAATGAATGGATGGTAGAGTTTGCTAAAATGTTCGAGAACCATATGATGTTTAATTCTGATTCATATATAGGTCTTCATGAACTTGCAATGAAGGTGCACTCTGAAGTTGTAGAGGAGGTAGTTACAATAGTAAGGAAGGTCAAATAGATGGCAGCTTTAGCATTATTCAAATGGCGAAATGTCCACCTGTCAATGTCATAACCAATTGGCAGCATCATATATGTTATGGTTTCTCCTTTATACGAGACACAAGTGGCTTTGATACCACCGTAAGAAAATTTCAGCGCATGCATCATATATACGTGGTGTAGAAAATAAAAAAAAAATGTTCCGGAACTTTCCTGAAGTCTATGGTTTATGTGCCTATATAAGAAAATACCATAAAACCTAGCTGGATATTCTTAATTCACGTACATGTTCATAATATATATATATATATATATATATATATATATATATATATATATATATATAAAAATATAAAAAAACAC
>JAOQMR010000009.1:4068914-4079072 GCA_027563865.1 Erythroxylum pelleterianum | reverse complement strand
TACAATGGTACAATAGAAGTTGTTGAGTCTGGCGGCTTCCTAACCATGGACTCGGTCTTCCTTTTTACTCTCAAATGGTTGTTTATTTTTTGTCCATTATGTAAACCTCCGTAACCTTGAGGACAAGGTTTTCTAAAGGAGGAAAAAATTGTTACAATAAAAATCATGTTAACTGTACACAACTGGAAGGGAGTATAAGAATAAGACTTTGTAACTGTCTGGGCATGAAAATGAATTAGTGAATGTTGTGTTGTTGTGTTTCTCTCTCTCTCTCTATGCAACTCTCTATTTTTCTGGACTCTTATCTTTCTCCTCCTCTCCCTCTTTCTTCTATTCTTCATTTTATTTCATAACAAAATATGGGCTGGTTAACTTAGAATAATGTATAAACATGAGTGATCGGTGAACTTACCATTCGAATTAAGATTCCATGAGATGCTATCTTCAGTTGACAAGCACTTAATGTGAAAACTAACACTATTTCTTTTAACCAAATTCTGTTCCTCAATACCAATAAATTAAAATTCCAGATCGCAACAACGAGAAGAGGGATATCTCAACGCGAATCCCCCTTTGTATGTGACCTGGAAGTCCTCTAGTATAGTCAACGTTATTAAGACACACGGTATCTCAGAGATACAAAATTTCTTCACCATACACTTTTACGTGCTCATCTATATTATATGCTTCAGTTCAATTATAGCTCGTCTTTACTTCCAACATTTTCACCCATCAGTTCTTCGAGGGAGAACTCATCCTCTTCCATGATCACTCCATCTTTACCATCCCAAGGTTCAGTATTCACTATTTGTGGGCTGCCATTCAGGGGTAAGTTTCCCTTTCCACCACGCCCAGCTTCCTTGACAAACTCTCTGACAAACAAAATGGAAGTGATGTAAGATTTTTGTTCATCTAGCTCAAAATAGGGAGCTAATAGAATACTTACATGACATGTTCAAGCTCAAATGCACTCTTCAGTGGGGCATATGCTCCTTTCTTCACATTTAAGGCTACCAGAGCTGGGTATCCATAACCACCAACACCTACACGGGTCTCAAGATCTGGCTGCTTTCCTGCAGCCACCCAGACATAGCTGCACATTTGCAACATAGATCAGCATTGACATATTGACATGTTAGCATCTGATTCATTAAATCATAAAGTAAACTACACTGCATGCCTGTAAGGGCTCCTCTTGAACTTCTCTGCAACGGATAGCAACTGATTAAGGTATCTGTTCCTTCCTTCCGCCTTGGAGTCCAAAATGTCTGGTAAGAAAGCAACAAAACAGATTGCAGCTGACCCACACTTCTCTTCCATTATATCCTATAAAGAAAAGAGAGTACTTATTTCATGGAAAAGGAAACTGATATAATCTGAGATGTTCTTCGGGTGCGATGGCTTACTGGTCCAGTTAGCTCAGTCACTTCAGGTGGTGCAACATTTGATTCCAGCTGTTCCAGAGCAAATGATTCAATAGCAGAGGCAGTTCTAGCACCCTCATAAGGTGTTGGGGAGTCTTTATCAGCCCCAAATACCAGGATGGTAGGGAATCCTTGCACTTTGAACCTGCTCATCAAGGACTGGAAACCTCACACTGTCAATAGCCACTTCAAATGAGAGTATAACAGCAAAAAACCTGATTGGTATCTATTTTCACCACCAGAGATCTTGAAGAGCATTATACCATGAACAAAATTTTGTGCTAAAACCAAAGGCTCAAGAAATATGTTCTATCAATGATGCAAAAGAGTTTAAAGTCTACAAAAAAAATAAAAAAAGGAAAAAATTAGTCATCCATAAGTTTTAATTTGGTGGGATAAAGGTTGAGAATTGAGTTTACAATAAAGACAAGAGAAATTTAGATTATGTTACGATTTTTTTATTAGAACTAGGAGCAAGTTAAATATGTTATTTTAGTTTAGATATATTATCCTAGGTGTTTAAGACTTATAGAATTTTTATTAGAAAAAGATTTAAATTTATTAGGAACCTTTTCCTACAGAAATAAGAGTTTTAAGAACATCTCTATAAATAAGTGTATAGTCAGCCCTACAATAACAACATATCCTGAATCTTCTTTCTACAAATTTGATTTTTTTAATCAGAAAGTGTGATGCTTTCTTGTAGAGATGCTTATTAGACCTTGGGAATGATTCCTAAATTCTTACTATCCATTATTTTTGTTCTTTGCCACACGCCAACAATTCTAACCTAAAGTTCCAGTAATCAAAGCCCTAAAGTCTATCCATATCAAGCCTAAATTCCAACCATATTAAACCCTGAAATCCTAGAGTAAATTTTCAGCAATCAAATCTCATCTATACCAAATCTGAAATTTCAGCATTCCAAGTTGAAACTCAGATCTAAAACTTGATATAGCAGTCTAATATTAGCCATATTTCCTAATTTTGTGAGGTTTAGCTACTAGTTAATACTTCTTTTATTTATCCTACATCAATTTAATATTAGAGCTCTGATTCACAATGGCAGCATGTAGTTGGAGGCCATCTAGAAGAATATTCAGTGACCAAAAAGGGAAAAAAAATACTTTTGAGTTTTTCGAGTTATAAACAGATTGAACCTTAATGACCCTCTACCACCAGGTGCTCTTAAGTCTTAGTCTACAAAACAACATTGAATAGCAAACTACACTGGATGTCGAGGGTAAAGAAAATGAAATCCAAAATGAAGAGGCTACAACTAATCAAAAGCAAGTGAAGTTACGAAATTAACGCCTACCAAGGTATCCAAGACAAAAAAACCAACCAATAACACTTAAGAGAGTACATGCGAGACTTCAGAGATAGAATTGAAACACGTAAGTTGATAATATTACTAAGGAAGTTCATGTTGAAGCTCCTAATAACATTGCTAAGAACATGTGAATAATTGGAACATAATTCTTCCTATGGAACAATTTTCATACAACATTTCTATAAATAGGTCAATTGGCAAGAGTTTTTTTTAGATAGTTTCAGGGGTTCAACAAAAAGAAAACCCATTGATATGGTTCCTTTACGGCAAATAAGAAGTGTTAGTGTTGAAGCTGAATATTTTGCACATCCCATGAGGGATATCTTTGATGAGGTACAAAGAACGATAAAAACCAACAATTTGACTTATAAAGAACACGTTGATCAACATTGTCGATTGGTGAAATTAAATAAAGAAGATATGGTAATGGTAAGGATCCGTCTTAGAGCATTCTCCAAAAGGAAATATAAGAAACTTCATTCACGGAGAATTAAACCTTGTAAGATCCTCAAAAAGATAAGTGTTAATACTTATGTTTGGAAATACCAAGTGAAATGGGAATTAGTCATATCTTTAATGTTGTAGACTTAATTATTTATAATGAACATGATGGCACGTAATCTCTGATTTTAGCTGCAAAAATTCCAGCCACTCCTCTTCGTAAGGAGGAGATAGAGGATGTTCTTAATGAACCCACAAGAGCTAGAGGATATCAACAGTTTCTTATAAAGTGAAAAGGAAGATCAATTTTTGACAATACTTGAATTTCAGAAGTTTGAGTCCAGACTTATATGATCAGTATTTATCACATTTTATGTCAAAGATAACTTCAAACAAGCTGAGTAAAATTGATGCAAAAGATCTTAAAGTCCGAAAGAAATAAAAGAGAAAAACTAGGCCAACCACAAGCTTTAATTTGGTGGAATGAAAGTTGGGAATTGAGATTATAGCAAAAAAAAAAGGGGTGACATTTAGATTAAATTTAGATTTTCTATTAGATAAGCAATGGTAGTAAGTCAAATATGTTACTCTAATTTAGATATATTATCCTAGTTGTTGAGGACTTACAAATTTTTATTAAAATAGGATTTAAATTTCTATAAATTTGAGTTTTCAACTAGAAGATGTGATACTTTCTTATAAGAGTGATTCTTAAACACTATAAGTGATTCCTAGATTCCTACTCTACATTGTTTGTGTTCACTAAATTTGAGCAATTCTAACATAGAGATTTTAGCAACCAAAATCCAAAATTGTAGTCATATCAAGCCTAAATTCTAGCTATATTAAAAACTAAAATCCTAGTCCAAATTTTCAACAAGCAAAACCTAAAAATTCTCCTATACCAAATCTCAAATTTCAATACTCCAAGCTAAAATTCAGACCAAAAACTTGATACTCAAGATATATTTCCTAATTTTATAAGTTTTAGCTACTAGTTAACACTTCTATTTGTCCTACATCAATCAATCTAACTTTGATACCTTAAGTTATATTTTAGATAATTTCGAGTTGGGATCCCATCAATGTACTTGAAGCACTGCTATCTATTAGCAAAATATTTGAATGCTTCTAGAAAGCAATAAAACATAATTTTGACCATATAAATCAAATGAATTAGGATACACTAAAATCGAAACTATTTTTCTACAATTACGACTCTTTTTCCTTAAAGAATTATTTTTGTACAAATACATGTAGAGCTCAATATTACCTGCTCAGCATCACAATCGACATGACCCAGCTTCACCTTACCCTTCAAGTTTGCTGCAGCCTTTTTCCACTCAGGAGCCAATTTCTTACAATGTCCACACCTTGGAAAGAATATCATACATCATACTTTGCAACATTATTCATAGAATAAAATCATCCTCTGGAGAAATGTTATGAAGAAAAGATACAGAGTATTGGTACATATTTATAATGGTTAGTAGTAACTAATTTACAGAATAATCTCCTATGATCAAGTAGAATATCAATCCTAACTAGTACAATCATATCTAAATAGATTATTTGAATTTATCTAATTTGTAACACTCTCCCTCAAGTTGGAGCATAGATATTAATCATGCTTAACTTGTTACAAATATAATTCACCCGAGCTCCAGTTATAACAATAATCTGTTGCATGTTATAGCTTGTTAATTGAACATCAGTACATTGCATTTCATTAAATACCTTTGTCCATGACATGTTATGAGGTATACATAATTAATTTTTTATATGCGATATATGATCACCTATATGTTAATTTTATGAACCTACAACACACAACTTTACCATACACCTGTCATTTGATAAAGACATTAAAGAAACAATTTGTCAAGCCACAAGTTATATGGAACAGATGTATCGTTCAATACATTGCAACTACTTTTGTAAATAAATAATTAACAGCAAGCAACTTTCAGCTCAATCTAGGATGAGTAGAAAAACTACCAAAACACTTACCAAGGTGCAAAAAACTCAACAATCCAAAGTTCTTTACTTTTGAGCACCAGCTCATCAAAGTTGCGAGAGTTCAATTCTACAGATGCATTAGGTTCAGATTTCTCACTGGAACCACTGGTTGATTTTCCACTCAAACGGTCTTTCAAGAGTGACTTTACCTGTAAGATGACCAACAACATGGTTCGATCATATGCAAGATAAAATTAATGTGTGTGTGTGTGTTTGTGTGTATCAAATTACTCCTGAAACCAATAACCCATATCAGACCTGCTGGAGTGTAAATTCCGTAATAGGTTTTACATCCCTAGCTCCTTGGTAATCTACTGGAGGCTTTCCGGGGACAAACACCTTTATAGTTGGAAAACCCCTGATGCCATATTCCTGCTCCGTAATAACACTTTGTCAATCAAACCACCAACACAAAGAATATTACAAGATTGGATTTGGAATAATGACGCTGTTTAGTTCTGAGTTGAACCTGAGCAAGAGACTTGTGGGCATCAGCATCAAGAGCTGCAACAGTTGCAACACCTTTCAAAACAGTAGCCGCTTTCTCCCACGTTGGAGTGAGAGCTTGACAATGTCCACACCAAGGAGCAAAGAACTCAACCAAAACGACTCCATTCGAGTTTAACACCTATGTCATTTACGAAGTTTCAAAATTTGCTGAAGGCAAAATGAAACTGATCATGTACTAGTACTAGTAGACCGCCCATATATTGGATCATTGAATATAGGAATTGAATAACACCATAACCTAATGGAAATGGATAAGATGTAGAAATCTGAAGTGTTATTATACCTTGGACTTGAAGTTGGAGGGAGTGAGTTGGAGTACAGGCGATGATGGCCCGTAAAGTGCGAAACTCAGATTCCAACCGAACATCATTATCAAAACACCTATCAACAATGTCACCCATTCTGATCGTCTCATGTCTTCTCTCTTTTTTTCCCCGAAAGTTCTATCCCTCTCTTTCAATTTTCCTGCCCAAACGCCAAGCGAGATGAATAACACTTCGCTGCGAGCACCCTACGTGTTCCCTCCAATAGAACCACGACACGTAAGGCATTGAATTTTAAATCCGTTTCTTATAAACATTTCACGATTGCTGAAAATTAATTTAAAAGAGACGTGAAGCACGTCAAATTTTATAATCTTATTATATTTTATTAAATTTTATTCATATATTTATGTGAAATCTTTATAAACGTGTTAATAAAATTTAATAGAACATGATAGGAATATTATAATTGAGATAAAAGATTTGATCCCTATTGAAAAACCTTTTCAACTTAACTTTATTTTCCCTAATTTTAATTGTTTGAGAGTACAATTAGGTAAATTGGAAAATTCAAATAAGTGTATATATTAGAAAATCTCTTTAACACCCCACACTCGCGTGACACAAACCCGAAATCGATGGTGATATCCGAATCCGTACCCCGCGAAGGTAGTGTGCTACATTACTCAGTAACTCAGTATCAATTTTTTTTTTTGTAAACATTCATACGCGCGAAAAACAGTAAACAATTGAGCCCGCGTTAATTTGTATACCATTCCAGTCAGTTCAACAATAATTAAAATAGCCATTTAATGTATACCAATCCATAACCAAATTGGACTCACTATAAATACAAAGCATTAATTTACAGAGCTTGCGGAATACAATTTTATGAATAACAGTAGGATGACACTAATGCAGACGCGGACTGATCCCGACCTATATTCTTCAGTTGAATACTGTAGACATACTCCCGTGAACCGAACGAAGTATTCTTCGGAGTCCTGAAAATATTTACAAATTTTGGGTGAGTTTTGCGAACTCAGTGAGGAACCATCATCGATGGTTCGCCCAATTTATGTAGCACACAAACAAATCACAGATTATTATACGATAACACATTCAGAAGTACCACATGATTGGATTACAGTAAATCACAAAATACAAGGCATCATTGCCTCTTTCCCACATACAAATATTCAGTCAATTGTGTATGTAGTGCATATGTGACTCTTTCCCATTTTAATACGGTGTTGTGACCGAGTGCTTTAACAGTTCCATATAAACAGTAGACGTGTCTTAAGAGTAAGAGAGCCCTCTGGGTATGCACTACCTCCCATCGAGCTTAAGGCTCTTTTTCAGTATTGACGGCTACTCCGGTCACAACTGTTATTATCAGTTCATGCATTTGTGTATGAAATGCATATGCCCAATTTAGCAGTCAATATATCACAAGCAGTAAATGTATAACATTAGAGGCAAAACAATTGATCACAGTAATAGCAGACAATTTCACAATTTTTCCATCAAGAACACTTCTATGTCAAATCTCCCATTATATTGGACCATCTGTCCGGAATCTAGTCAGAAAAAATCACAAATACTAACCCGCCATTATCTCCACAGTGAACATACAGAAATTGAGAAAAGACCATCTCAGTCACTCACTCGTACTTCCGAGCTAATACCTAGAAGTCTTAGTAACGTCGGTAGATCGACGCTCCAAATGTACCTCTAAACCAGTCATAATATGCAAATATTACCAAAAATATAAATCAGAAATATTTCAGAATGCACTTTTAGCGATGAAAATGTGTACAATGCATGTTCATGATATTCCCGGCCTTAATCCAAAATTTTCCATCACAAAAATTCATCTAAAAATTAGAAATCTAACGGCACCGAAATTACCCAATTCGGACCTTTATAGGTCCAAAAATTAAGAAAACATTGATTAGAAAATAATTACTCAGACCCACATCAAATTCACTTCCAAAAATTCCCGATTTCTCATAAAATGAAATTAAATATTCCACGAATCCGTTGCCTCGAGAATCAGGTCAATCGGATGTCGGACGAAAAAGTTATTCACCAAAGAAGTCATAAACCCGAAATTAAACAAAAATCGCATATATATCTATTTCAACCCTTTTGGCTCGCGAGGGCGAGCTGTCGCCCTCCCGAGTCGGCGAAATACCTCGCCTCGCGAGGGCGAGCTGTCGCCCTAAAGCTCGCCTCGCCCTCGCGAGGGGCGAGCTTCCAAATCACTTTTCTCCCTTTTTCTTTTTCCGAATTTCAAACTTAAATAATTCTTTCCATACAAATCAGGAAATTACAAGCCCTATGTCATTGGAAAGATCACGAAAAACTCTACAAGTTTCATGTAGAACACAAAAATCAATTTCACCCCTAAGGGTGTCAAAAATACACTCAAAGATTCTGCCTTCCCAATGTATCTCAAAACAGGGCAGCATTTTGCAAAATCCATAACTTCTCATTCCCTTTGCTAAAAATTACAAAATTTATACCCAATGAAAGATCAGAATAAGTCCGACAACTTTCATGAACAACATATAACCAAATTCAATTGCTAAATGGGTCAAAAAATTCAATGAATGATGTTGCCTCTATATTTGACCTGAACAGAACACCAATTTTCTAAAAATCATAACTCTTTGCTCCAATGTCGAAAAATTGCATACTTTATACCCATGAAAAGATCAAACAAAATTCAACACTTCTTATGAAGGGCTTCAAGACAAATTTCATCACTAACTAACTCAAAACGGTCATGCAAGTGGTTGTCCTGATCACTAGCCAATGACCTAACTTAGGTCCAATATTTGAAATTTCATAACTGCCAATTCTGATATCCAAAATTAACATGCTATATCTCATTTTCAAGATAATTTCTTCCTCTACAATTTTCCAGAAGATCACTTGAGCCAATTCGAATCACAAAAATCCCTAATTTAGCTTCCAAGCACAATACTCTCAAAACCTACATTTAGGGCTAGGTTTCAATATAATGTTCATAACCGGCCAACATTCAACAAGTCATAACTCACAATATACATATCAAAAAATTGCAAAATCAGTGGCAATGGAAAGCTAACAAGATAGGCTTCAACTTTCATTAAGACCATTTTCACCAATTCCTCCTAAATCAATCTAGAAAAATCATCAAAATTTTAGGTCATCTACTCGGGTACTGTTCACACAGCCCCTCACATTCACTTTCAATTCAAAATTCAACACTCTTTTAAGCAAAATTAGACAACACCTATTTCACAAGAAATTGTAGCCAATCAACTAAAGTTTCATTTAGTCCAAACCTCACCTTAATAGCATAACCACACAAATAGTTATGGCAAAAACATTGCAACAGGTACAAAATCAATTTTCCAGATTTCATCCTCTACTATACTCCTTTCACGCCAACATCAATACTACATCACTAAACATTTCATTTAACCAAGAAATCAGCCACTAGATCATCAATACTTTCACTTAGACAAATAGCCCCAATTTGGCAGCACTTAACTCAACTTGGTTCCTTAATTTCCATTCAATATTAGTCATAAAAATCAATCCAAATCAAGCTAAAACCAAGTCAAAACACACAATTCATGCTAATTTCATCAAGTCATACACAAACATAACCCTATACCCAACAACTCAACCATAGTTTTCATGAAATTAAGACATCATAAATCACAATTAATGAACACTAACTTCCCATCCATGCATCTACTACTACAACTTAAAGAACATAATGAATTTCTTACCTAATTAAAGCTTTCTCTTAAAATCTTCAACTAACAACAACTTCTCCCACTATTCTATTTCCTCACTTCTCCATCCCATGTACGATTCTCACCATAATAAGAAGGTGGAAGGTTTAAGTTGGTAAGCATGAAAGGGAAGAACAAGCTAAAACATTTGAAGAAAACAATGAAGAGGGAGAAGATGATTTCGGTTGGATAAGGGAAAACATAAGCTCACTCCTTCAATTTGTTGCAAATGCTGTGAATGAGTGTATAACAAGAGTAATAAATTGGCTAAAAAGATGCAAGTGTCGTGGATGAGTTAATAACTTGAACAATTAATGCATTTTAGGACACTTGTCACACATAATGGAGAAAAAGACAAAATAAGCTTTAAGAAA
>JAOQMR010000009.1:4051363-4068814 GCA_027563865.1 Erythroxylum pelleterianum | reverse complement strand
AAATCGCCAAGTGACGAACCGACTGGTTTTCGGTACGGTTCGTCACTTGGCGATTTTTCCGGTCCGGAAATTTTTCCCGGAAAATTCCAGAAAAATTTCTAAGATTACCTTAAAATGTAAAACCTATAATGATCCACTTCGAATAAATTTTTAAGCCCTTAAATCACATTTTCCAAAATAAAATCCCATTTAGGCACAAATATCGGGAAATGTCATGATTCATGTACAGTTATTTTTCATGTGCAAAATTTCACTGTTCACCAATACAAATATGCATGAAGATTTCTAACCAGTCCTAATCACTCTCGCCCTTTTTCTAGATTACTATTCTACCCTTCCCATCGGGGGTGGGATGTTACAATCTCAATCCAAAATTTTTCATTCAAATTTGTAAAAGTTAAAATTATTTTAAATTATATAATATAATCAATGAATATACAAAATAAAGTATAAATTTGAATTTGTGCATATTATTTACACATATTAAGCATAAATGTGAGATTTTGAGGTTAAGAGCAAATATAACATTATATTGTACTCTTTTATTCTTTGTTGTATATTTATCATATATACTTGGATGATTCTAGAACTTACTTTTTTGTTATTCTTGTTTAGATCATATCAAAATGATAAAGACATTTAGATTTAACTAATTGTTTTGGCCTATTTTTCTTTGATTATTATCTAGATTTATATGTTCTTGATTGTGTAAAGCTTATATTATATTGAAAAACCTTAAAGAGAAGGACCACTATGCTCACAATTGTTGGTATATAATAATTATTATATTTATTTCTTTTTAAGTGCATTGTTGTTACAACCTTATGTGCTCTCAAAAGTGTATTAAAGTTCAAGGTTAAAACAAAAGAAAAAAAGTTTAGAGAGTGCGAATAATTATTGTTGTGCCAGCTTAAATCTTTACTTGAAGGACCTATGTTATAAAGAATCAATTTTTTTTGTAGTCTTGTTTATGTAAATTTCCTTCACATTGTTACCATTTGACTATCCTTTTCATACCTTTACCCAAACCATATTACACCCTATTTAAATGACATTTTTGCTTCTAGTTAAGTTATTAATCGTGGAGAGTGATTTTATTTCAAAATTATGGATATGATTCCTCCTATGTTGGCCTCCGAAATTTTTCTTGATGAATTAAGCATGATTTAAATAAATTATGAGGTTTGATGGATTAATTTTTGGAGCTCATTATTTATGTCAAGGTTAGTAGGATTTTTATGACATAGGTTAATTTGATTAAAGGATTAAGGTAGTGAGATTTGTATAAGGGCAAAGTGGGCATGACACTTAAGGTTTTAAGACATAAGGCATTAAATGAAGGGTATAATGGACTTTTTATACCCATTAAGTGTATGACTTGAGATAAGAAGAGGGGTCTTGCTTTGAAGAAGAAGATATCGTCGTGAGTGAGGGAGAGAAGAAGAGAAATACGAAAATGAAAGAAGAAAAGAGAGGGTTTTGTTCTTGAAAGAAAAGAAGGAAGAACTAAGGTGATTTTGAGGTTTATCAAGAAGAGAAAGGAAGAAAAGAAGAGAAAGAAGAGCAAGTTAGGGTTTCGTGGTGATTGAAGAGCTTTGGATAAGTCAAGTAAGTATAAGCATAAACCCTTTTTGATTTGTTAGATGAAGCATGCTTGATGATAGTTAGAAGTGAAAATAAATTAAATATGTGTAGGAGGTTGTTGATGAATGGTTTATGTAAATGTGATATTGTTTGGTAATTGATCAAAGATAGATTTTGATGTTTTTGTTAATAATTTTGGGTTGTAATGAGCTTAGAAATGAAGTAAGAATGATGTTTTAGGGTTAAGATGATTTGTATTGAAAGATGGGAAGTGTATAGGTGAAAATGTTAAGAAAACAAGTTTTTGGGAGGATTTTGGCCTCGCACGTCGTGACTTGCTCATGCGCACGTCGCAACGTGCTCTAGCATCCTCACCGCGGCTATAGTCCATTTTTCTACACTGACATCCTTCGGTATTTTTGGCATAACTTTTGTTGTAGATGTCCAAATGAGATGATTTTTAATTCACTGTAAACTAGAGACATAGGGCTACAAGTTTTATAAAGAAATAAAGTTGTAATTCGGTTTCTAAGAATTTCAATTTTTGGATAGAAGTTGAGCATAGAATGTTGTTTCAATATAAGAATAGTCTGAAAATGTTTTGGCTATAACTTCTAGAGTATTAAACCAAATTGAATAATTTTAGAGTCATTAGAAACTTAAGACAATGAGGAACATTTTTCTAGAAGAGAATATTATCAGATTTCGTCATTTGCTTGATCATGGTGATTATGAAAAATTGACCCGAATGTTTGGACTTTTGGAAGAGTTTGAGTTTTTATAATTTATCTTAGTGAACATGCAATATATGGGTCCTCAAATTGTATTCCTATTAAATGAGAATTTTGTATTTGATAAAGGGAATCAAGGAAGGCAAGAGGATCAAGAGGAGAGGCATCTTTTTAGGCATGTATCCAAGCAAGGAATTCAGGTGGGTTTCATGTTTATAATAAAGTAAATAAGCCATTAAATGTTATTTTTGAATCAAGAAAGTTTAATGATTTCAGTTGCATCCTACGTGTTGCATTTATTGCTTCTTGAATGAGTTGAGAAATTGTTATATGCTTGCTACATGAATTGTTGATGATTGATGACAAGACTTTGAAAAGGTTTTCTTTTTAAAAGGATTCATGTTTATGAAATCATTTTTTCATAAATGATTTTTGCAAGGATACCAAGTTATGAAAAGCAAGTTTACAATAAAGTGTCATTTTGGGCAATAAGTTTACAAGTCATGAAATACATATTATGTGGGTTTGGTTTGGTCCATTATGTTGTCAAGTGCACTTTGACTAAAGGCTTATCTCGCCTGCCCGCTAGCGGCATAGAGCTCCTTCAAGGACTCCCTCATGTTTACGACTACACAAAACCACTATGTGGGATTGTGTTAGCTCGTTCTGTTCACGACTACACAGGACCCTCTATGGGAAATGTGCTAGTTCATTATGTTTATGGACCTTCCAAACCATTCTGATGTGCCTATGTGTTCATGATATATTTGACAAGATTGATGCATACATGATTTGTACTATTGTGAATTGTTTAACAAATTGAGAATTTTGAGAAATAAGTGTTTGATGATATTTACATGTGAAATTTCTACGGTGTCGAAAATGTTCAATGACAATGAGTTTTATAAATGGTTTTTGCTTGGTTCTCAATTATAAACCTGTTACCCACGAGCTTAAGTTCACCCCCCATTTCCATCCCATCTTCAGATAATGAGGAAGAGATCGAGAGATCAAGAGTATAACGACATTACTTCAAAATTTGCATATTTTGGAGTTTAAGTTATTTTTGTAAATTACATGGCTTAGTCACATTTCAAGGATTATTAGTTCATGCAACTTTTGTATTTTGAGATTTGAGACATTGATGTATTGTGGTTTGAAATGTCATTTCAGCTTGTAAAGAACGCTTATCTTTTGATGTTAATGAATTATGAATCATGTGTGGATGATGTTAATAGGAATATGAATTTGTATATGGATAAGGTTGAGTTGAAATTAAGTATATTTGAGGAAGTTATTGATTTGAGATGGTAAATCTTGAATACAAATTATTGTTGATTATATATATATATATATCTAGTTTGTGTTATGGAAAGGGAATATAGAAATGGTACAAGACTTTAAGCTTCATGATTTGATTGGTTTGCGCTCACCTTGGTATGACGAGCAATAATACGCATACGTATTATGGTTCAAGAGTTGGGTTCCGAAAACGGTGCCAACGTTCTATGTATTGATTTGATGAGTTTCATTGCAACACTAAATACTTTGAGTGAATTGAGTGGATCCTTCGTGAAGGTGTGAAATTTTATGCATTTTATTTTAGTAAGATTGTCAATTTGATTGTTATTAATAATGGTTTATAGAAGTTTGTTCTAGGACTTCTAGATTCTAATTATATGTTGATTTGATTCATAAGATATAATAACTTAGGGTGTGGATGGATAGGTTAAGAATGAATAAGGATGTATGTTTCTAAGTTTTATTATTTGGATTATGAATTGCTTGAGGAGAAGAAAATGCTTAAGTGTGGGGAAGTTTGAAAAATGCTTAATAGACTATATTTGTAATCCTATATTTCATGCATTTTGTATGTTTATTTAATAGTATTTACCTTTTTGGTACTTAATTCATTCTTAGTATATCTTTAGGTCTTAATTACCTTTATGGATCGAAAGGAAAGAAGTCGGATGAAATCAAGAAAAAAACTAAAGAATTAAAGCTATTTTGGAAGGACACACCTATATCGGTGAAGGACATGCTCATGGAATTTGGTTCATGAGAAAAAAAGTTAGATAGAGCATTAGTCAATTATAAATGGTTTATGAAAAGCATAGTAGAGCTTAATTTAATAACTCTCTAAATTTTGATCATTCTCTAATTAAGATTCTTAATCTCTTTAAGGTACATATGAGAGCTTTCTTCAACTTCTTGAGAAATGCTAATGATTTCTAGGAGACATTAAAAGAGGGTTTGAGCTTAGATGTTCCAAGCTATGCTTCTTAAAGATTATATAGGAGACTCATAAGAATCAAGAAGGAGCTTAAAAATCTAAAGTTAAGTATATAGTCAGACATTGAATTAACACTTAAGACAACTAGATAAAATCTTATGTAAAGATAGAGAGACATATATGATAGTCCAACTGATGTATCGAAGAGGTTAAAGGAGAAGTAAGTTATGAGAGATCATTAAAAGGCTTTGGAAGTTGATAGTTTAGAAGTTAAGGGTGTTATGGCTCAAAGAAGGAGATAGTAACTCCAAATTCTTTTATAGATCCCTTCTTTCTTAAAGGAATCACAATAAAATTTCAAGCTTAAGAGATGATGATGGTGTGGTTTTCTGGGGTCAAAATGAACTCGTATCTTATGCATAGATTATTATGAAAGCATCTTGGAGTCCTTAGCTAGGTGTGCTTCCTTTGTTTTATCTATTAGCACCATTGTTCCTAGGATTTTGTCATCTTAGAGGAAATTGAAAGTTTTTTTTCATTTTAATCATAAAAGACCTAGATCTAGATGGATTTAATACATTTTTTATTAGAAATCTTACAATTCTATTAAAACCTATATTTGTGAAGTTGTTTTAAAATTCTTCTCTAGTTCAAGTATGTTGTTAGCTTGGAATAAAACTTATTTATGTTTGGTTTCAAGTACTCATAATCCCTATTCCTTGAAAGATTGTAGGTCAATCTCTAATTGTAACACCTTTTACAAGATAATTTCCAAGCTATTTGCTTCAAAAAAATTAAGCACATTATATCATCTTTTATGAGTTATTCATAAATAAACTTCAATGAGGGAAGAAGTATAGGGGATAAAATCATGCTTGTCAAAGAATTATTAAAAAACTACTCTATGGAAGGATCCGGTAAGAATTGTGCTTTAAAAATTGATCTTCATAAAGCATTTGATATTATAGATTAAGGCTTTATTCACTATTCTCTAGAAGCTCTTAGCTTTCCAACTATATTCATCTTTTGGCCAAACTAATACATCTCCACTACTTTCTTTAGTATGCTCATTTGTGAAGAAGGTTTAAACATTTTCAAGGGATTTAGAGGAATTAGAAAAAGGGATCCTTTATCCCCTTACTAGTTTCCTATTTATGTCGAAAGTCCTCTCCATAGTCATTCTTCATAATATAAGTATAAAGAATGGATTCAAATTTCACAAGAAATGTGAATAACTACATATTACTTAGCTAACATTTACAAATGAACTTTTGATATTCTTTGGAGCTAGTTCAAGTTCTATTGCCTAACTTATAAAGTTTATTAATGAATTCAACAATCTCATGCCTATGCATTAACAGAGATAAAAGTTTCCTAATGATCTCAGTTGTTGCTTCCCATTCATCTCATAAACTTCTAAGAATATTAGGCCTGGTGCTTAATCTCCAGCTATTACCTATTTAGGTGTCCATATTACCTCAAAGAGGATCTCATATATAGACCTTAAAGTTCTTTATGATGTGATAAGAAAAAGACTTAGGAATTAAACTAACAAGTGTTTTTCTTATGAAGGCAAATTGCAATTAATCATCTTTGTGCTTAGCAATCTGTATGCTTATTAGTCATCTCAGTTATCTCTAAGAAGTTGTTTATGGATATTGAAAATCTATTTAGAAACTTCTTCCAAATGGGTGATGGATATACTAAACTATATGCCAGGGTAAGTTAGATAGACATATGTATACCAAGGCAAAAAGGGGGATTAAGTATACAATATATCCAATTAATGAATAAGTTAATTATGGCAAAGAGGCTTTAGAGAATTATCAATAATAAATAGTATTTGTGGTTTAAAGGGGTCCATGAACATTATTTAAGAAATAGGAACATATAGATTATCAAGCTTAGGAAGGATACTTTTTATAGCATACTTCAAATTATGAAGCTCAAGGAAACCATGTAGCCTTTGTTTCAAATTAGGTTTAAGAATAAGAATAATACTTGGTTGTGGATTGATAATTAGAGTGCTCTTTCCCTTTATGCTTGCATCCTAACTACTTCAGTATGATGGGTTCTTTCCTGTTAATGGTAGAGTTAATTCTTTAATTAATGGAAATAATTGGTACTATATTAATGTAAGTTATGGTTTCTGTTAGAGTTACTTTCCTCCATACTTTCTTAATCTCAATCAAGAGGATGTATTTTTGTAGTTAATCCATTCTTTAGAAAGCTCACTGATAAGACATGCAAATATGTGCTTAAACTATCTACTCACAAAGGTAGGTAGTTAAATTGGTCTAAAGTAAATACCTTGGCTAGCTGTGAGGCTTAACTACCTTTAACAAAATTAAGAGTGATTTATTCCCTCTTCCTAATCCTACATCTAGGTTATGTATGGAATCCTCTAAACACAAAAACCAACTTTTGTTTTGGCTAGCCATTCTATAATCAGTTGTGGAAGTGCATTCTAATAATAAGCAATCATAATTGTTAGATTATTAAATGGAGAAGTAACTTCACTAGGTATATATTTCACTACAACTTAGAAAGGGGGATGCCAAACTTTTCTAGATAACACTTGGTTTCATTATTTATATCTTATGGTAGGAGAAGGATTAATATATTTTCAAGAATCATCATATATATTTTTAAGAATCATCATAATCAAGTCAATATGATGAGTCAAAGAAACATTAGAAGAATAAGATAATTAGCATTAATAAGAGGTGTTGGTCTTTCATTTGAGCTAGGAATATCTTTGAGATGGAACCTCTGAGGGATAGGTTTAGTGTCAAACTGAGCTTAATAGCTTGGTTAACTTTGTATTTATCGGCTTCCTTATAGATTAGATGTAGCTGTTAGTTTTTACTTGTAAGGTTCTTTAGTCACAGTAAGCTTAGTTGTTAAGGCCCTCTTGCTTTAGTTACTTGCCCATCTCAAGGTTCACTTCATTAGCTATTTTGGGATGGTTCATATGTGTAATTTTGGATTTTTCCTAGTAATACATATTTTTAATTCCCAAAGAAAAGAACTACCACTATACCTGTTACACATTTTTTTGTCGATTGTTAAAGACTATGAGAAATTTGGGAACACAAGTATAGATGTTGATACAAGGCCTTTCTTGAGTTTCTAAAGTGGCCTTTGTTGATTCTCTCCCCACTTCCATTTTGTACCCACCTATTTCCTTAACATTTTATTCATAGTCTTAGCTAAGATCTTGTAATGCTTAACTAACCTCCTGTAGTAGCTTGTTAGCTCCAAAAGTTCCTTTAAAGATTAAGGTATAGGCCAGTATTACATAGTTGCCACTTTTTTCAAATTAGTAGATAACCCTAAAGCAAAAATTGAATGGCCTAAGTGATCTATCTACCTTGTACTAAAAATACATTTCCTTTTTTTTAAATAAAGATTTGATGAGTATTTACATGAACTTGCTCCAACTATTGTTGAAAGGAACCATTGTAAACCAATTTTTTTTTAAAGAAATCCATGATGAATTTCTTGAGGTAAGGCCTAAATATCTCAATCATGAGACTTTGGAATGCTGAAGATGCATTGGTTAACTTAAAGAGCATCACTAAGAATCTATAATGGCCTTTGTGTGTTCTAAAGGTTGTTTTGAGCTCGTCCTTTTAAGTACATAGATGGTCTTTTCACCTTCAAGTTATAAAGAGAATGGTCTAGTGTGAAAACTTTCGTACACTTATAAAATCATCCTTTGATTATAACTTCATCGCATACTAGAAAATCTATTATGATAAATCTCATGGGAAGTGGGAACAGTATAACTTTCTTTCTCCACAGAAGGATCAGTAGTCACACCTACATTATCCTTTCTATTGTGTCTAGTTTATATTGTTTTTAATTGCCCTCATATCTTGATTTTGGTTACAAATCCTTGTGTTTTGATCCAAATGTGAGATAGATTGAGTGAAATTAGTGTGGATATAACATGAATGTTAATTGAATTATTTTATGAATTTTACATGAAGGTTGAAGGGAAAGTCACGAATATTTTGCATGAAAAGAGAAATAGAAAGGAAGAAAAGTGGTGATACAACAAGTCACAACCGTGGTGGTAAAACTTGTCACCACCGTGACAAGTACCCTCAATGGGGTGACTCAACTAGTCACCCCTGTGATTACTCTATTGCGTTCACTTAATTTTTTCATGTGCGGGCTGAAGGCGTAACAACCCTACAAACTTAAACCGAGACTCATGCTATAAATGGAAAAGGAATGAGAGGTAAAAGTGGGGCGGAACCAAAGAGTTTAGTGAGACATTCATTCAACTGGGAAAAAAAGAAGATAAAGAGAAGTGTGGAGGCGGAGAAGGAGAGAGCTTCAACTGAGAAGAAGGAAGGAAAAGAACAGCAGAAAGGGGTAGGCAGCGTGAGCTATCAGTCGTTTTGGGTGAACATCAACGAGAAGCAAAGGGCTAGAACTAATGTGGAAAGCTTGAGAGTGGCAGGGGTAACTCCCTCACCCACTATTGTTTGCTCTTTCTGTTTACTATTTATTATTGTTTTGCTACATTTACTTCTCTGGTATATAGACTCATGCCCTGTTATGCTTAACCGACCCATACTCTGTTAGCTTTTGATAGTTTATTTGGGTTATTTACTTGGTTTGTTGCTTTAATATTTCTTTTATACTGATCAAGATGAGATTGAAGTGTTTAAAGATGATGAATCTTGTAATTTCTGTGATGGGCTGATCTCTTTTCTTGAGGATTAATGTAGCTATTTTTGTCAAATATGCATGACTAAGGGATTATGTTGTTGTCTTATATTTGCTATAGTTTCTAAACTGAATGGATATAATAGCATGATCAAGCTTTGTATCATTTTAGTATTAAACGAAGGATTGAGAGGAGAAGTTTAAT
Organism: Erythroxylum pelleterianum; assembly: GCA_027563865.1. Classification (NCBI taxonomy): domain Eukaryota; kingdom Viridiplantae; phylum Streptophyta; class Magnoliopsida; order Malpighiales; family Erythroxylaceae; genus Erythroxylum; species Erythroxylum pelleterianum. Next base: position 4,059,378 of record JAOQMR010000009.1, on the reverse strand, counting down.
ATGGAACGAGAAACTATAGATGCTTAGGTTAAGAATTAGCAATTTATTAACCTAAATGGTAATTATTGGTTGGGTTTTCATAATTAACTCGGGTGATAACTTGTCGAATACGAAAGTTAGATTAGTTAATTATTCGAGTTGATCTTAGGGCCAAACGATTAATTTCAGTAAGACAACTGTCCAATCATTTCCTCTTAAACATGCATAGCAGATTAAATTAATGAAATTAATTCTCAAGAGTTTTCCACTTTGATTTCTACTCGTTTTTGCTTCCGGTCGATTCAGTTTACTCTTTAGACTAATTTGTGATTTTCTTTAATTTAAGCTTACCAATTTCACCTCCGTGGGAGAAGACCCTGGGTAATCAACTATAACTATCTTGTATACTTGCAACTAGGATAGCCTAGGTCTTTTAGAACTTTTTGGGCACAAAACTTTCTCATTTTGAATAAAAATAAAAATAAAAATAACAAAGATGTATTCTTTATTAAACTTATCAAATTCACTTTTCAATAGGATTTTTAATCAAAATAAAAATTTAATCATGTTGTCATTTTCTTGTTCTTGAATAATTTTTTCAATTATTTTTAGGTTTGTGCTATGTTCCAATTATAGATTCGTCCGATTTTTATTTACAACTTTATGTAAGGTAGAGTTTGGTTTTTTTCCGGTGATAGTAGAAAAGTTGATAGATAAGTCACCTTATTGCCATTCTATAGAATCATACGTGAAATTTTCACCTCATACAACTCCTAGTTAGATTCTTTCTAGGTCGGGGAAACCCTGACTTCAAATCATTGTCCATTTTTCTTACTCGTCCATTTGATTTTAAATTTCCATCAGTATCTTCAACCCACTATTATTATAATTCATTTAACTTTCACAAAGATGAGATTGTTATATAGTAAAATAACATATATGAAACGTATGTAGTTAAACTTTTTTTTTATTAAATGTAATTTAAAAATCAATTATGTAAATCATAATGTTGGTACCTAATGGAACTCAAGAGTGGGGGATGAATTGAGTGTTAGAGAATTTAAACAATTATTTTCTATCTAAATAATGCAATTTAATAAAGATCAATATATGATGAAATAAAAAGATACTTCAATATAAATTATTATCATAATCATTAAATAATTTGAAGGGTATAAAGAAAAAGAAAGACAAACTAATTTATTTTGACAAACAATCATTGCCTACATTCACTCTTCAACGCATTTCTTGAAATTCCATTAATTTTTTTCTTCAACAATAAGATGAAGAATCTTTTTACAATACAATAATTTTTTTCGCATGAAAATTGTATCTCTCCTTACTATATTTCTCAATGGTAAAGAGTAACCCTCACTCATAAATGAATTTTAAATTCAAAAGACCTTGCCTAATCACTTTGATAACCTAAAGAGTCACTCACTTCAAAATGCAACTATGAATGCTCACAAAATCCTTAAAAAATATTTGAAATATGTTATAAAACACCTATATATTTCTCCATAAAGAACCAATGAAAATCCATATATTTATCAGGTTTAGGGAAATAGTGGTTGAAATCAATAACTAGTCATTACCAATAACTAGATCTAGTATATTGTTCGACTAGTATGAATTGAATGCACAAATTTTCTAGCTGTTAGGAGATTAGTCGTATATTAACCAATGTTACTCTAAAACTATCGATATACAAGTTTTGACAACTTTAACCAGCATTTGTCAATTACTACTATATATTGATCGACCAATACACCCAAATCATTATTCCAACATTTTCAAATGCTTAAACTTAATTTTCTCAATAAAAAATTGATTTAAAAACTTCTAAAATGTTCTCCAAAAAAATTGTTTAATGATCAAGGGGGTTCTTCAATGAATCAAAACTTTAGGTTCTCTTATGCTTAAAAAGATTTATGCATGCGTTAAAGTGATGATGTGTTCATAAATGACGAGCCTCTAAAGTATCAAAGTAACCAAGGAAGAAGTACAATAAATATTACATGCTCATTTACAATATTGTTGTACCCTATTCTTCCTTGGTCTTAATTTTGTTCTTCACACTTGAAAGAGTTTAACTCTAATTTTTCTCTAATATTCTTAGGAGATGTACTTTAATTTGTGCATGACCACTATTGCTTCCTTAAAAACAAACCTATTAATACTATTTATGCTTTATTATCGTCAAAATATTAACTGTAAATTTCCTTAATTCAACTCTTATAATTAAGGAAACTTAAGCCGCAGATTATATCTAGCTATGAACATTCTTCTGTCTCTCGATCTCGTTTATTTTGTGTATTAAACTCATACATAGACACTGGTGTACTTCTCAGCCAACAATCATGATCAGAATGGTACCTGCAGACTTGTTGAACAGTAAATATGCAATAGGTTTTGTTCAAACTGTTTTCCTCGGTTATAATGGAAGTGCAAAAGCACACAGATTAGAACAAACAGCTGAAAGAGAAATTGAACCGACTAAAAGCTAACATGCACCAAGTATTGTTCTATGTTTGACACTGAGCATTGTTATCTCAATCTTATTGAATTCAAAAAACTAGAAATACAGTTCCACAACAAACGGACTGACAACCTGCAAACGATCATGTTCACGCTAGCGCACTGGCTCTTCAAAGGCATTTCTGCAGTCAATATAAAGCAAGTGTTAGCAATAATTTCTAACATTCTAAAAATGGAAACGATAAAGCCCTTCAAGATGGTATTGAAACCAGGACGGCTCGTATCAAACATTTCTATGTCCTAAAGTAAAATGACTCAATGAAGCCCATTAGTGGGCCAGTAAACTAATTAGGTCACTGAATTTCTAACAATGTAATAAATATCATTAAAAACGTATCCAGAGTAGCAGAAAAGCATCACACTGTATATTTCTAAGTTTCAAAGGGAACATACAACCCTCTTATACTCTATTGCTGCTCCGTCTTATTAGCTACTAAAAAGATATGTTCCATCCACACCACTCTGCCGATGGCCACATATCAGAAGTAGTCAGTTGCATCACACACTGACTCATGAAGAACAATCCAAAGTATACAATTGTTACATTATGCTAACCAGCTCCAGATGAAGCAAACATTGATGGCAGAAAGCATATTCAAGTACGAAACATGTTTCCTCCATGACATTGAGATTTGCATGCTGAAAGTAAAAAAGTTATTACACAATATATAGTAATTTCCCTCATGTAGCTGCACGACCCTAGGCTATATTTGTTTGGAAGGTAGGGAAGTCTATTATATGTAATGTAAGCAAAGCTGCAAGGGATAAGAGAATTCAAGTATGTATTTTACATGAAACAAAATTTTCCAACCTTTTAAAAGTAAAAGCTGATGAATCATGTTTAATTAAACCAAAATAAAACCTCTTCAACTCGCTAAAAATCCAGAGAAGTTTCCTTCTCACGGACATGATTTTCCCACCATGACAAACTTTTATATAGATGTTATGAAAGAAAACTACAAAGCGAAACATGAATTTACATTCACCCCCCTTCACATAGAAACTAAAAAGATGACTCAGTCAACTCCAATGCAGTAGATCGAGGCAACATTGACCATGGACCTAAATAGTTCTTCTATTTATAGAAGTTGTTCAAAATACTTCCTTTGATGTTCACAAACACTAAAAAAAGAAACAGCCTTCACAAATGCTATACTTACAGAAGAAATTATCCACTTCTGTCTTGATTTTTAAAGCGTAACTGTTATTACAGAGAATTAGATCTGAGAACATAAGCATTACACAAGCATGCATTTCATGATTTTCATCATAGAATCTCCTCGGCCACAGAATGTCAAGTAATCATAACTAAGAACAATGTAAACCATAATATAATCTAACACAAGCATTCTGATAAGTACCTAATGACCATGACCATGATCACCATGACCTTCCCAAGGATGTCTCCAGCCCTAAAAGACACAGCGCACAATTTAATTCAGGGAGATAATAGGATGGCAATAATTAAAGACTCAAATCTTACCAGAACTACAGGGCCATCTTGCTTAGCCCTATAGAGAATCCAAAACCTGAAAGAACAAATCATAAACTGGATGAGATGTACATATCGCGTTTCCATGACTTACAACGGAACTAAAGCCTTGTCTCGAGATTTGAACTCTTACCTTTGAATTGGAAAAAACAACTAATAAAAACAAAAAAAAAGTCATCTCCATTGAAATACAGCAACTATAGTATCAACATTATCAGTTTCAGTAACCGTCAACGGTGGGTGTTTCCTCTGAAATAGTTTTCCCTAATCTAACAAATAAAAGAGAACAATTCAAAAGAACTTAAGAGCTTATGATCCTAAAAAGAGGAAATCTGAAATAACAGAAGATATAATCCCAATGAACCCCAGAATTTGCAAATATATATAATATAATTAAAAACGTCGATGGGCAGAAGCACAAAAGGAAAATCAAGAAAGAAAGATGGTGTATATATAGAGAGGGAGACTCACCACATGACGGCACACAAGCCTTTTCCGGTGACGGTATGCCAGCGCTTGGGTTTGTGCAAAGTCAGTCCCTTGTACGTAACGCCCTCCCCTCCATGTCCACCTCCCATTACTCTTTTCTCCTCGCTGGATTTCGTCTCGCTTCCACTTCTATTCAAGTTCTAATATTGGACCTTTAGAGAGAGCTATTATTATATTAGATTAAAGTGATTTGTAATTCAACATTTAACAATAATCTAATAAGTTATTACAGTTATTTTTAGTACCATAAAATATCATAATTCTACATTAATCTATTAAACTAGTACTTGAAACTTATTTAAATCTTTTGCAAAGTGAAAATTACATATTTAACAAATATTTAAAAAATTATTTTAAAATTATATCATAAGTTTGTAAGTCCAAATTATCTAGTTGTAACATGAAATAGGTTAATTTTATGATTCATATACTAAAAACTGTCAAAACATTAATTAGGGTGCTATCAACACCATTTTGAAAACATTAAGGTTTAATGTAATACTACAAATAATAGTTAAAACAAACTTAAATTTTTTAAGAAATACTAAGAGGCTATTCATATATTTTGCCTTTATGTTAAAAATACATTTTAAATGTCAACGTTTTCATCGTAATACAATTTAAACCTTAACATTTTATGACGTTCAATTTTAACATTAACGTTTTCAAAATATGCAAAATAGATTTTAAGTAGGCAGAAAATTTGGTGCAATTAATTTTATGTCAGTTAAATATTACTTTAACACTGACTTGATATTATTTCCTATTTTCACAATCTTAAAAGTGGATCTCACTATCACATGTAAGCCAAATGGCATAGTGAAACCCACTCACAAATTCTAAAAATAAAAAATTGAAAGTGTTTTTGGCAGCTTATTTTTCTAGTGTTCCACATTTCTTTTTATTCCCCAAAAAAAGAGGACGGGATCTTCTGTCTAATATTATAGTGTCTTATTCTGTCTCATAAATCTCAGCCATTCATTTATATGCATTACGCAGGACCCACATAAATGAATGACTGAGATTTATGGGATAGAATAAGACATCATAATATTAGACAGAGGATCCAAACTTTTAAAAAAGAGAGATGTTTTTGTGTGTGTGTGTGTGTTAATTATGATTTGCGAGGAGAAGGAGAGAGATGGAAGGTTAAGGAACCAAAAGGACCTACTGCTTGATTGTTAGTGACTACTAATAGTCATTGTCAACGATTTTTTTTAGGTTGTTAGTAGTTCTTCATATCTTTTTTTTTAAGTACAAGGGAAGGAAAACTACTGAAAACAAAAGAAAACTGAAGGCCTAGCTAACACAACGACTGCGAGCCAAAGCCTCATGATGATCACGTTGCATGGACGTCCACACTAAAGTGGGGGGCTCCGGAAGAGAGTGGAACCCAAGACAAGCAAAAGCGGCAAGAGACGCCAAGCAGTCTGCACTATGGTTGCCCGCGCGGGACACGTGATGGATCTGCACCTCCCACTGCCACTGGAGCAGACTCCGGGTACCTGTCACCAAAGCAAACTGATCAGTACCGGTTCTTCATATCTTATTAATAATCATACTGGTAGCACACTCTCTCATACACTTACTCGCGTGTTGATGAAGAAGAGATCTTGATTATTAAGATCCCTTCTCACATCTTTATCAAGCTCCGATTTTTTTGTTATTTCTATGGGAATTTGTTTGTTGGGTGTTGTTTATTGTGAAGGTGGGGTAAAGGTTGAGCTACTTTAGCCTAAAAAGGGAAGCAATAGATCTCAGTCATATGAGGATATCTTTCACTTTAAGTTTTGCTTCATATCTCTATTTCATTATGCAAGTTTTCATATCTTGAAATAGTTTGAATTTAGCTATAAAATTAAGAGGCAACCATGTAAACTAAGAGAAATTTGTTGGGATTCAACTCTACTTTAAAGATATAAACTAAGAAGGGTTTTGACGAGGGACAAGTCAGTGGCATATGAGGGGGATTAAGGAGCGAGAGAGTGGAGCAAAATTATTGGTGGAAGGAATTCAAGTTATGTTGGCAAAGCCAAAGTTGGAGAAGGTGCAACTGACACTACAAAAAAAGAATAACATTTCAGAAAACTCTCACCTTTCCTGACGTTTTTCCTGACATTTTTTAAACGTCAGGAAATGTGAGAGTTTTTTGCGACGTTGGGCTCAGACGACGCGGAATCTAGGAAGTAATTGAGACGTTTTATTATTGAAACGTGGCCAAATAAATCTCACGACGTCTTTATGAAGAAAACGTCATGGAAGTGTTGGTGAAAAATTAAAACTACTCAGTCATTTTTCATTTGGGTTTCAAAGTTGTCTTCTTCAATAATCTTGCGCGCCTCCCGCCTCCCATACGTACTCCTCTCTGCAGTACTGTCTTGTCTACAGACCACCCAAAAATTATTTTGCTCAATGTCGCCGCCCCACTCGTCGTCAAGAGCTTCATTTCTCTTTCCCTTTTCGTTCAACGTTTGGGTATATATCTGTGTCTTTCCCTTTTCGTCTCACGGCTGGATTCCTAATTCTCCCTCTCAAAATCACGCGTACTTTGCACTCACGGCCGGATTCCTAATTCTCCCTCTCAAAATCACGCGTCATCTGTGCTCACGGCCGGATTCGTAAGGTACACCCCAATGCCTATGCATTCTATTATTCGTATATAATATGCAATATTTCAAACCTCTATCTGGTGGGTCTACGTTATTCGAAGCATATTAATGAAATAAACTTGTCTTCCAAGGATTTGCAATTTCTATGTTTATCCATTTTTATGCCTCATGTGTTCCATAGATGGAACACCGAGTTGACCATGAATATTTTTTGATTTTCTGTTTTGATTTTCAAATTTAGTATAAATCAATGCTTAATTCATTGATTAAACCAAATTTCAATTATTTTATGTGCAGGCTTGAATTGGTTGAACATTGAACATTGAGCATTCAACATTGACAGAGGAGAGTCATAGGGTAAGCACTTGAAATTTCTACTGTTATGTGTAAAATTGAATATGGGTTAAGTACCTGCAATTTCTATGTTTATATTGCTCAACAACTTTATGTTCTCATTGCCTTTGCATTTATGTGAGTATATGTTCTTCTGTTGTTAAAATATATTACTATTATATAATATGATTATATTACTACGTATAGAGTGAATAGAGAATGTCATGGCCAGATAATGCCATTGAAGTAATCTTGGAGTGTTCATTTGACATCAGTTCATATTTGTAGTGTTAATAAAAAAAAAGATGTTTGAGAGTTCCATTTGCATGCAGAAAGAGTTCATCTCATAATTATTGTGCAATCAGGTATTTTGTGGGTTTCAGTCCACGTTATACAATATGTCTATATGTTTAGTTTGATGATATTATATCATATATACTTGGAATGGGGAAAGAGATATGGAACAGGAAACAAAGTAAAGAACCTGTCGGTTGATACTTAAGTTCTAGGTTTCTATCTACCCCAAAATTTCCTATTTCAAGATTAATAAGGATCTGTACAATTGCACCTTAAAC
>JAOQMR010000009.1:4038698-4051263 GCA_027563865.1 Erythroxylum pelleterianum | reverse complement strand
TGACATGTTTGGGATTTTAAATTATATAATTCATTGTCTACATGTATTAAATTCTTGTTATACATTATTAATCATTCACAAATCCATGATATACTCAACAAATTGATAAATTACTAAATAAAAAATTCAATATATAATATTAAATAGTTAATAATAATAATTTTCCCAATTATTAATTATTCAATCAGAATAATAATTCCATTAAAATTCAATTTTAAATTCATGTTCGGATTCAAATAAAATTTCAAATTTAATTTTAATAATTCTCACTATTATGAATAATTTCGGATGGGTCATTTAAATTTGATTATATAAAATTTAAAATATATTAAAATAAACTTATTTTAATATATTTAAAAATTAAATTTACAAACTAATCATTTGCGACGTTTAATCCCAAACGTCGCAGATTGTCATGCTACAACGACGTCTAATAAACGTTGCAGAAAGCTATATTGTTTCCACGACGTTTAATTCACTGGTCGCCCGTTCCCTTACGCTTTTACGACGTTTTCCCAAACGTCGACAAATAGCCTAGGCTTCCTCGATGTTTTCTACAAAACGTTGACAAAACCGTTTCCTTACTCCCCCTTCAACGACGTTTGTTGCGACGTTTTCAGAAACGTCACCAATAACCATCAACGACGTTTTTCTAACATTTGCGACGTTTTTAAAACGTCGCAAAAGGGGTATTTTTCTTGTAGTGTGATGATATGAAAGAGTGTGGTGATGGGATATTAGAGGGAGAAATTTAGTGGAAGTCGGACTAGGAAAGTATTAGAGGAGGATGTCATAGTTGAGGAGGTCGGAGAGGGAGGAGGGAGAAAGGTAGCATGTGAGTCTTCGGAGGAGGAGAGGTAAGCATTAAGGATGACAGGATGGTGAGGGAGGAGCGGTATGAAAGATCAACGACGGGTGAGGGGGAGGATGAGAGGATAAGGTATGGAGAGAGAAGTTCATTGATGTTGATAGCTAAAATTGGAGTGGTGGAGGAGTTGCATAACAAAAGTAAATATGTAAATGTGAAGGAGGTAACATTGAAAAATGATATTAGTTTCATAATTGTTGGCATTCTCCTTCCTTTTTTTTTAATCTCTCTATTAGGAGTAGCTAATAGATTAACTAAATTTCTAGGGATTAAGATTAATTATTATAACCAGAAAATATTTTAATTTTAATTTTAATTTTTAAAATCTAACAACGGTATGTCACGTGTTATACATGTGATAAGGGGACCTATTTTAAGATTGTAAGAATAATAAATAATGCCAAGTAAGTATTAACATGACATTTAACTTGAAAAAGTTAACCTCGTTAAATATTTTCTGTTCATTTAGGTTTCGTTTACATATTTTGAAAATGTTAGGATTTAAATTAAATGCTATGAAATGTTATGATTCAAATTGTATTGTAGCGAAAATGTTAAAATTCAAAATGCACTTTTTACCATATAGATATTAATTTCAAGTTTCTATCCTTTTAATTTTTTATTTAATATCTAATCTTTTAAAAATTTTAATTTAATAGTCAACTTTTAAAAGTTTTCAATTGTTAATCTTTCAAAACCCATACAACTTATGTCAAAAACGTTGTCTTTATTAACTATTTACTAAATTTTTAAAAGGTTGACTATTAAATTAAAAATATTGTAAAAGATTAGATACATTTAAATTTATTGTTATTGTTTCTTCCTATATGTTTTATTTGTTTACTCCTTTTCCCATTTAATCAAATTAAAATTTTAAAAAGATTAATAACCTATTTTCAGCTTCTAATTTTCAACATTTAAAATTTTCCCGATTTTTATTTTATCTTAAATTTTGTAATTTGAAATAACATATCAAACACATTTACACACTATGAGTTAACTACTATGCATAAATTCAACATGTCACTTGAGAGTTTCATCAACAAAATTTGAAAGCATTGTTCCATGAGCACTCATGCAAGAGGAACGAATATATAGGTTACAGATAGCCCTTTGTTGATCATTTATACATCTCTCTGGGGAGAAAATTCTTCCTCATAGGGATTAGCCGTTATACACGGAATTGGAGAAGGTGTAGAAACAAGAGATAAAATAATTGGTTGAGGTCTAATGGAGATTGACTCTAGATAGAACAAAGGTTCCTTGTCAACAACTTTGAGTAATGCTCGAATACTTCTGGGTCTTGGTCTTGGATTCTCAATCTAAGGTTTAGAATCATCATCATGATCCTCATGTTGATAGCAGAATTGTCGAGCAGGTTAACAATTATAGGTCTCCTTACTTTTGTTCTTCTTCTTCCTTCGTTGTCGATTATAAAGTTCATCATCATTACTATCTGAATCAGAGTTCAGACATACTTCATAATTTGGTTCACACATAGAAGGATCTACATCCCAGACAAAATGTCCACGATGATGGTTAACGTATACAAGTTCTCCATCTGATTTGAAATAATGGGTCGAAGGTTTATCGTTGCCTTCTTTATGCGAGAACAATGGTTAAATCATCAAAATAAGACCAGAGGTTATTGAGGTTCCAGGTTGATCTTCACTAGGCCTGGTGTAAATTGATCTGACTGAGGCATCTCGAAGGGTTTGAAGAATTGGAGGAGTGGTGGTGTGGAAAGAATGCCTATGGTGATTATGAAACACTTTCTAGTAGCTAGTGATCCATTCAGTCAGTATTAGCTTTTCAAGCTCCCTTAGTGGTAGTTACTTTGGAAATAGAAAGATGATAGTTTGGTTAAGAGTTTTGTCTGCTAACATGTACAAAGTATCTAAAGTGGAATTGGGAAAACTTAGATTTATGGCAAAATTATGTAAACTGTAGATCATCTGATGGTGTAGAGTGACCATAATAGCTGTAGGATCTTATTCTGCTATAGTGATTTAGATCTAAACTTGGAGTTGTTCAGACAAAGTGGGATCATCTAACTTGATATGAAATCAAGGGCGATGGTGAGGATAGTACCAATTATTGATCTATCATTTCCATTATTGAGGGTTGTCAATAGAGTACCAATTAAGTTGTCAACAGAGTACCAATTAAGGCGTTTTGGTACGTAGTATAGACAGTGTCTAGAAGAGATATCCTAGCTATAACAGGTATTCCCTTTCTTCTATGGAGAGTAAGAACAAGACGAATAGATCCAACATAAAGATATATATGGGTCTGTTATCTCCAAACAGAGATGAGCTCTTTGGGAATCTCGAGCTTCACATACTACTTTGTAGTTGTGGCCTTTAGATTACATTGTTCCAGATGAGAACTTTTGATGTTTTATTTTGCTTTTGGACAATGTGTGGAAATGATAGATCTTATGCTTCTTGTCTAATAATGGTTATGAGAATATATATTATAATGACTATGCAAAGGTAAAGAAGTATTTGAAACACAACATTTTTAAGGAAGATGAGTTATTTCTATAAGGTATTCTATATGATTAAATTAGATACGTTTTACAGTCGAAGGAAAATTGATAATAAAAAGGGTAGAAGAAAGATGGATAGGGTCGGTAGAGATTTTTCACTCGTAGCTATGGAAGACTCCTTACTCACTCTCATCAAGAATAATGTTGTCACAATCAATAACATTCAGGCTACCCTTGGTCAGACGACATGCGAGGACACCAGATCTTCGTGCTCTAAGCAGATACCATTAGAGACCAGGGTTAAACAAAGCAAGACTGTAGTGCAAATTCCCAGTATGTTGGCCAAGATACAAGCTCTTTCTCTCAACGGGCATCAATTCTCAAGCCTTGTCTTTTAAGAATCTTACACTCCCAATCTTTTCTCGTTTAACAAGGACCTCAAACGGGATTTATGGTCTAAAACTTTTTGATACACAGGATCCTCATAAAGAGACAAGTGTAGAACATACTTATCTTTCTATATGACTATTATAACGTTAATATCATAAATTAACAATAATATTAAAAATTCTGTAATTTCATTTATCAATATTAAAAATCAACCAAATTGATTATTAATTATTTATACGCAATATATTTTTACATAAAATATAAAAAATTGACTATCTTATTTACAAGTACAAATAAAAATCTTGATTTAATTATTATATTAAAATAATTAATATTTGTAGTAATAAAATTTTATAATAAATTATGATTTGCATAGTTGTTAAATCATTCTACCTATGTATGCTAACTTGTCCACGTGAACAAACTTGCAGAGCACGTTTATAAAGTTAAATTAACTAAATCAAATTAATTTTTAATTATTGACTATTATTATTATTAATATAATTTGATTGACTATAAATAATGAAATATAATCAATCTTCCACGCAGGGACCAAAGACAAGAACAACCAAGAAGAACATGAGCTTTCTGGGTGGGAGATTGGCAGGTAAAGAAGGAGCTTACTTTTTCCAAGAATCCAAACACGCCGTTAACCGCCTAGCCGAAAAATCCGTCCCTTCCACTGGCTCAAAGGAATTCCCAACCGATCATGTCGTGGGCTTTCAAGCTGACGTGCTTCCGGAGGTCCTAAGACACTCTCTTCCTTCCAACATTTACGGAGAGCATTCTAAAGCGTCATCAGCATCCTCCCTCTCCACAGCCTCCAAATGGACTCTACGCTCTGCCTCCGATGCTGACAGCACCACTTCTTCTTTTGCGTCTTCCGATCTACTCAATCCTCTCCGAGCTTATGTTTCTCTGCCTCGGGTCACCTTCGGTCCCAAAAGGTCCACTTCCGATTTTGTTTTTGTTTGTTATCTTAATTCTTTTGCTAAAGGTTGAGACCGAGAGAATTTGGCAGATGGGAATTGCCTGGGGAAGAGCATTGGGTATCGGCGTCGACAGCCAATGAGCTGAGAAAGGACAAATATACCCCTGTCAATCCCGACAAACTTAAAGCTGCTTCTCAAGGCCTCACTCAACGTATGCTCCTTTCTTTGATTCTTTCTACCTTGCTTCTATTACGTATCCTAAGCTTCCCATTTGCTTAAACTTGCTGCAGTTGGCAAGGCATTTATAATTTCTACTGTGATTGTATTTGGTGGCGCTACGCTTGTTTTGAGTTGGGCTGCCTCTAAGCTAGAGCTTCACAATGTAAGTGACTTGGGAGTTGCAATCTGATGCTTTATATATAATGCTTGCATACAATTTATAGGAAACTTTGATCGTCTTAACATTGTTTTAAACATAAAAAAAAGCTTGATGTTGCATCTGAATTTATCCTTGCAGAGCGATGATATTCGAACAAAAGGAAAGGATCTTGTTCAGCCGAAGTTTGAGACAATCAGACAGCAGTTGGCGCCATTGAGAACATGGGTATGCTAAATGTTCTGACTTGCCTGGTTTGTTGCTAGAGGTGTTCCGCTGTGATTTTCCCTTTATTTATATGAACTTTGGACCTTATGATTTCAGGCAGAGGACACATCATCGAAATGGCGACTGGACAAGGGGGACGACGTTAAAGAGAAACCTATAGTCAAGGAGCTTTCTAAAATTTTGGGTGCCAAAACTTCTAGTTGAGTCGATTAATTTCTGCATTGGTCGTCTCTGTGTCTATGTACAATATGTTTGCTGATTTTGCTTATGAGCTTGGACAAATCTAAACAGAATACATAAATTAATAATAGATATGAAAAGCCATAATGAGCATTGGTCCATGCGTCTGTTATCTTTTAGTTGTTTAAATACCAAACTAAATTGGTCCCCAATAAATTCTCAGGTGCAATCTAAGGCTATATTTGGTTGAAAAAGTAAGGTTTTGAATGGAATGAAATGTAATAGAATGAAATGGCTTATAATCGAATTGAACGTAAATAGATGTAATATTAAAAAATTGTTATTTAGAAGATAAAAATAATTCATGAAATATTGATTAGAAGATGGATAGAATAAAATGTAATATATGAATAATAATAATAAATGACTATTCTATTTTTGATAGAATGAGATATATTGTTTTGCTGGTTATTATTAGAGTTGAGGATATAATTAATATTATAAAAAATTATTGAGGGTATATTAGGTAGTACATATTTATCATTTTACATTCCATCCAAAACTCTTCAAATCGGAGGTAACTCATTTTTACTTTTTGTGATGGAATAAGATGTAATGTGAAACCTTCTTCTTTTATCTTATTTCATGCAATTTTATCATAAACTCTCGTTTCAAATGATAGAATAATATTATATTTCATTCTATTTTATTGTTAACCGCACTATTAAACATAACCTAAAATCAAGTTTATCGTAATTATCAGTGACGCAACTTCTGAGGAATCTTATTTTCAAACAGAAGCACAACCTCATCGAAATTCTCCTTATTTTTATCAATTGCAAACTTGATGATTCTATGGCATATTCTAATATATATTTGTTGTTTTATGCTCTACAGCCAATCGTTTTAGTTATAGTTTAGTGACAAATTATTTAAAGACATTCTTTATCTTGTACATGTTTAGATGCCTCTGATAAAGTCTATGGGATAATTGTACGTTACAAATGAAATTATAATTATGAGATTTATATTGCATTTATGTATTATTTCTAAATGTTCCTAGTTATTGTTCTATTAAGATTGAACATTAATAGAACGTAAAAGGATTAGCACACGTTTTGTTTTTTCTTATAAAGGAAGTAGTTAATCTCATAGGTTAAAGTATAAAGATACTTAAATAAACGTGTGAGTGTTTGCTAGAGAATAAGTTCACTGAACAAGTCCGATATGAGAAATCTATTTGGAATATTACTTGTATGTCTGTTGAATTCTCATTGTGATGATTGTATAAGTGATCCTTTGATTTGAAGTCATCAAAGTTTTGATATTACTTATAATTTATTTAATTATAGGTCGTTTAATCGATAGTCATTGAATGTAGCATGAACTATATGGAAATAGTTGAGTGATCAAGATAGAATAGGGAGAATATTTCGTTATTATCGATTAATATTGATTTAAGAAATCTTTGGCCAAGGTGAAATGATGTTTTGTAAATACTTTACAAATGTCATTAATTAAATCGATAGCTAATGACGGAGAACTAATATGATTAGACTCAAAACAAAGTAGACATTAATTTCATGCTCTATGTCTAATTGGAATATTATATGATGAAATGATTTAATTATACGAAAAAATTATGCGCAGAAAGGGTAGTCAAAACTACTTTGATATTCCTAAATATTTGAGTAGTCATGATGTGTTACTAGGCGTCAATCTTGATCTACGATTATAAATTATTTAATTGGAGAATTAAAGATAAATTAAAAGGAGTTTTAAGTTATCCAATTTTGATTTGAATTAAAAATGATCAATGTAATAGAAAAGTCCAAGAGTTAGAGAAATTAAATAAAGTTGGTTAGACAATCATCAACAAAAATGGAGAAAAGGAATAAATTGGTGAAAAAACATGGCTTAAGAAAGGTGTTAAAGAATAATCATGTTCTGGAGTGGCAACGTCAAATGTAGATAATTTCTTATGGGCTTCTCAAAGATATACGGACGTAATTCCATTTTCATAAAGGGATGAATGACAATAGACAGGATTGGTTTAAGCCACCGATGGCTTAAGCTCAGTTTGACACATTTTTTATAGCCCAAGCCCATGTCACTCTTTACCATCGATCCCTTTGTCGAGATTTTGACACTATGAGCTAGTCTCTTTGTATTTCTTTCCTTTGTAACAAAAAAAAAACACATTAAAGCTTGAATACAAAACATCTGACCATAAATTTCAACAACACGCTTTAGCATAATCATGGATTACTCTCTATCCTGCTGAGTTCACTATTCATCCTGCTTCTTTGAACTCCATGGATTTCTCTGTAATCAGGCATTCTCTTTTTGTGTGCTGTCTTCTTATTATATTTTTCCTGCTTAGTTTGTCCCCAAACTCTCTTCTCTTCTATTTACTTTATCCTTTGTTCATTATTCTTAGTCTTCTTTACCAGCTTAGTTCCCTGTACTTTTTCCTCATTAGTGCAGTTTTCTTCTCCTTTTCATTCCCTTTTTGTGTTAGTCTGTTCTAACTTTTTTGGTTCCTCTTAGTTCAGCTTTTTCTGTCAGACATTATACATCCTCCCTCCATGGTTTTGGTTTCAAACTCCTTAGTACCTTAAGCTTCTTCCCCTCGTTTTGACTCTTTTCCCTACTTCTCTCAGAATTCCCTCTACCTATAGATGTAAACAACTTTCGTGCCTATCAGACGGTACTGGGTTCATATTGTAGGTGAGGCCACGCCTGAACTATAACTCAACTACTATCCTTCATCAGGTTCCTCAAATAATAGGATTGTTTCACCTCCCTTGGAAATTTTTAGAGTAGCTAGGAGCTAGCAAATGGAACTCCACTCTTTTTTGTTT
Source organism: Erythroxylum pelleterianum (assembly GCA_027563865.1). Lineage (NCBI taxonomy): Eukaryota > Viridiplantae > Streptophyta > Magnoliopsida > Malpighiales > Erythroxylaceae > Erythroxylum > Erythroxylum pelleterianum. The sequence continues at coordinate 4,042,934 of JAOQMR010000009.1, read as the reverse complement.
CTTCACTGATAATGTAACGATGTCAGTCTAGCACATGACACTTAAATGTACAATGTCAGTGTTGTTTTCTACCCTATACAAGGCGTATTCAACCTGTATTTTCTCAATTTTCACTATATTCCTCATATGTCTTCCCCGAATTGTCAACTTTCATTTAGGTTCTTAAAGTGCTAACCAAACCTTTAACCCCTTTGTAGCCATATATAGTGCAACCTAGTGCTTACTTTTAATTTTCTTCACCATATTTTTTTAGTATCATTTAAGTATTTTTTTCTACTACAACTATAATTTTATTATTTTGAAGCATTACAAATTATTTAGAGTTATGAATTTTATTTTATGCGTAATGGAGAGTAAATATCCATTATGTCTGATTTTATAATGTTAGAAAAATTACATAGATAAATTGTGAATTATATATGTTATATATGGTCGAAGATTCCTAATATAAATTATTTAGGCCAATTTAGTATGTTTAATTTGCAAAATTGGTTGGGTTAGTTTCTAAACTAGGCTAAGGATATAAATTGAAATGTTTACATGTTAGTGACGGTTATACTATGTATGAATAATATAAACATAAAAATGGAAATATATTGGGCTAGGTTAATATATAACTTAGTGGTTCAATACTTCATTTCACATTTTGTTACATTAAATTACATCATATACATATGTGATGCTAATTCTTATATTTCAAGTGCTTAATCATAAATTTCTTTAAATATCACATTACATAGAGTTTTTAGGGACCACGTAGATCACCTAGGACTTAACATTTAAGTTATATTGAACAAAGACCAAATTGTTCAATCTTTGGTGTTCCAATTTATTTCTTTTCTTGGAATGAATGAATTCAAATGTGCTCCAATTCCTTTCACACATAATTACAGTTACATATTGACTCAAAATTTGAATTGTAAAGCTTTATAATTTTGAAACATCACTTCTGAATTGGTCTCACCATGCATTTATAGGATAATAAAAAGACCCTATAAACAAAATAAAGTAATGATTAATTTCATACAAGTAACAAAATTTAGGAAATATATAATTGAATTACGTTTGTCACTTTGACAAATTAAAATAGGAAACAATTGTTGTGGTAGTTAATGTCATTCTCCTATCAACTTCAATTTTCTTTATAAGACTTAAAGTAAAATAAACACTCTGATTTGAAAATGCCCCAATAACAAACAATAAAGGGTAAAGTTACATTTTCCATCTTGCATTTATGACTACAAAAGGTGTATGTAAGCAATTAGATCAGATTGATTACTTCATCTTCTCCACGACATCATAAAAATAATTAATTATTACCTTTTATTCACTATTAGCCAAATGAAGTACTCTCACTAAAGGCCCACAAACTTATATACAAAATTGATAATGATATTAAAATTCATAATCTTCAAGTGTAATTATAGAAACCTCCATTCTATTATTAAACCTGACATATTAAGTTGCAACTCACTTATCATTTATAAAAATTTGTCTCACACTTTTTTCAATAGAAGAAAACATTAAAGTGATAAGAAATTAGTTGCAAATATTATAATGGTAAGACAACAAAAATTTCTACTAGTAGTGAAATTTAGAACCTATACACGACTATCAATAAACTTGGTCACTTTTCTTGATTTTACACAATTTCATCATTGTTAGGAAAATATCTAGCATCTCTAATATTTTAAACATTAAGTTAATGCAATAGGCAACACAAGGACTACAATAAAAATAATTATATCTCCAATATTTACTCGCATTCTCGTACACAAGAGTTTCTTATAATGGGCCAAGTCCTCAGTAAGATGCAACTCTGCCAGATTGTTTTTTATCACTTCTCCCCAGTTCTTTCTAGGCCTTCCTATTTTTCCTTTTGTAGTCTCTAAGAATTATTTTCTTGTATCTTCTCACTGGAGTATCGGGTTGTCTCCTTATAATATGTCCGAACTACTTAATCTTTGTCTCTCACAACTTGTCATTAATACCACCCACCTATAATTTGTCTCTCACCATACGATTGCGGACCTTATCTCTTCTTGTAATGTCACACATTTACCGAAGCATCCTCATCTCTGTCACCAAAGGCTTAGTGGTATGTATGCATTTGGTAGGCGAACAATCCACCCTATATAACATGGTTGGCCAAATCATCATTCAATAAAATTTACCTTTAAGCTTGAGTGAGATCTTCTTGTCACATAAGACCCCTGCTACACTTTGCCATTTAAACTACCTTGATCTGATATGATTGACTATATCGTTATCAATCTCTCCATTGCTCTAGATGATAGACCCTAGGTACTTAAAACTCTCTTTTCACGGTACAACTTCGGATCCAATATTTACGTCCACATCATTAATCACTTGGCATCTCGAAAAGTTTTATTCTAAGTACTCATTCTTAGTACTACTCATTTTGGATTATAAGGCACTATAAATTGAATATTAAGCTCCAAGAGTTGTTCATAGAATAAAAAATTTAAGACATAATGTCTTCTTCTCTTCCTCACATCAAGTGTAGTAATCCCTTCTTACGGGTATAAATACCAGCTTCAACATTGCTAGGATCATCTTGAGAACTACAAAAAGAACTTCCACAACTAATTCCTTAGTGCTATGTATCCCTTATGTCTTTCTCATTCTAATACTTTTCAAGCAAAATTTTCATCTGCTATTTCATATAATAGCTAACTTTCTTACAAGGCTTCATATCACCTTTGATCTTAGCTAAACGCTTCTTTAATATGGTGATTCCCTCACCTTTCAAAATTTTTGTTGCAATATAAATAAATGTATGGTTCTTTATTTTTGGAACCAAATTAGTATGAGTTTAAGCTGGATCATTGATTAACATGTCAAAATTATATTGGTAACTTTATATCATAATAAGTTTTCTTCTAACTTAATTTTATTATCAACTACTTGTTGGGGTTATGTAAATATAGTGCCTTAGAAAGCAAGTGTATTTACATATACCTTAATCTTCTTTCAGTTACTTTTTTGTAATTAAAATATTTATTATTAATAAAACAAAATAGTTTGGTTCTATTTATATGAGTATTATATAACTAGTCATAAGGTACACTACAACAAAAACAACGGTAACAGGTGATAAGTGCTATTAGATATAAATGCTAACACTAATAAGTATGCTATGACAGCCCATGTTACTAAAGATATGATGCTTTAGTAATAGTTTTAACATGTTATTGTCGAGTTTAATATAACATTTATTGATAGCTATAAATGCGTTTATATTATATTTTATAAGTGCTATAAATTAGTTATTTGTAACATTTTTAAAATGTCATATATTAACTTTTTTAATATCCTTAAATTGTTGTAGATATGTATTTTGTAATAATTTTGAAATGTTAAAAGTGATTTTTTCATAACATTGTTTAAATGTCATTATTTAGTTTATTATAGTATTTATTAATAGCTATAAATGATTATATGTTACATTTTGTAAATGATATTAATTAACTATTTATAACATTTTTCAACTGTTACAGATTACCTTTTCACAACATTATTAAAGGGTTATAAACATGAATTTTGTAACATTTTAAAAATGTTATAGATAAGTTTTCCATGACATTGATAGAACGTTGTTGAGTTTATTATAGCATTATTGATAACTACAAATGATTTTATATTATATTTTATAGATGTTATTAATTAACTATTTGTAACAATTTTACACTGTTATATATTAACTTTTTGCAACATCATTAACATATAGTAGATATGAATTTTGTAACATTTTAAAAATGTTATAGATAAGTTTTTCATGACATTGATAGAATGTTGTTGTTGAGTTTATTATAGCATTTATTGATAGCTACAAATGATTTTATGTTATATTTTATAAATGTTATTAATTAGCTATTGTAACATTTTTGAACTGTTATATATTAACTTTTTGCAACATCATTAACATATAGTAGATATGAATTTAGTAATATTTTAAAAATGTTATAGATAAGTTTTCCATGACATTGATAGAATGCTATTGTTTAGTTTATTATAGCATTTGTTGATAGCGACAAATGATTTTATATTATATTTTATAAATATTATTAACTAACTATTTGTAACGTTTTTCAACTGTTATGTATTAACTTTAAAATGTTATAAAAGAGATTTTTTTCAACATTACTAAAATGCTATTGTTGAGTCTATTATGATATTTATTAATAACAAACAATTGATTTTATGTTACATTTT
>JAOQMR010000009.1:3994409-4009665 GCA_027563865.1 Erythroxylum pelleterianum | reverse complement strand
CAAGGACCAAACTTTATTCCTAGTAAATTGGTTCAGCTCCTCTTGCATAGCTAATATCCACGCTTCATCTTGAAGAGCTTCCTCAATCTTCTTAGGCTCTATTTCAGAAACAAATGCTACATTAGCTTCTCTTCTGAACTTGGACCTTGTTCGAACTCCTTCTGAGGTCACTCCTATGATTAATTCTTCGGGATGAGAACTCTATATCTCCAATCTCTTTTTAACTCAAGAGTCTCTGGAATATCCTCAATCTTGTCTAATTGAGTTTCTGATGATGGAGCTTCTTTAATATCATCTGAAGGCATTGAAGGGGTTTCATCATCCGAGTCAACTTCCTTACTGGGTTGAGAGCTACCATCAAACTTGACATGGATAGTCTCCTCAACAGTCTTAGAAGAAAGGCTGTAAACCCTAAAAGCCTTCGATGATTGAGAATAGCCTAGAAATATTCCTGAACAGGTTTTTGAATCGAATTTATCCAACATCTCCTTTGTGTTCAGTATAGAGCACTTGCAACCAAATGGATGAAAGTATGATATATTTGGTCTCCTTCCATTCCATAACTCATAAGGAGTTTTCTTCATCAAGGGTCACAACAGTATCCTATTCTGAATGTAACATGCTGTATTTACAGCTTCTGCCCAGAAGTACTTAGGAAGATTCATCTCGCACAGCATAGTCCTTGCCATCTCCTGAATCGTCCTATTCTTCCTTTCAACAACTCCATTCTGCTGTGGAGTCCTAGGAGCAGAGAAATTGTGGAAAATTCCATTCTCCTCACAGAATACTCTAAACTTCTCATTCTCAAACTTTCCACCATGATCACTCCTAATACTGGCTATCGACATTCCTTTTTCATTTTGTAACTTTTTGGAAAGGGTCCTAAAACACTTAAACAACTCATCTTTGTGTGACAAAAATAGTATCCAATAAAATCTGGTAAAGTCATCAACAATGACAAGTCCATATTTCTTTCCGCCAAGACTTATTGTCCTAGTTTGACCAAATAAATCCATATATAACAACTCTAGAGGTCTAGAGGATGTCACAGTATTTTTAGAAGAAAAAGATTTTTTGACTTATTTTCCTTTATGACAACTTTCACAAAAGAAATCCTTGTTAAAACTTATTTTTGGTAAGCCTCTTACCAAATCATGCTTCACCAACTTTGAAATATGTTTAAAACTGACATGACCTAACTTTTTGTGCCAGATCAGTCTTTCTTCTTCTGTTGATAGAAAACATGAAATATTTTGTTTTTGAAAATCTTCTAAATCAATTTTGTAAAGATTGTTTCGTCTTTTGGCAGAAAAGAATATAGACCCATCTTTGTTTCTTACTTCACAAAAATTTTGATTGAACGAAATTACAAAACCAAAATCACACAATTGACTAACACTAATCAAGTTGTGTTTCAGACCATCAACAAGTAGTACGTTGTCAATGCATGCAAAGGAATCTTTACCGATTTTACTGATTCCAATGATCTTGCCCTGCTGGTTGTCTCCAAAAGTTACTGATCCTCCCTTCATATACTGAAGATCTAGAAACATAGACCTTCTTCCCGTCATGTGACTCGAGCATCCACTGTCCAAATACCAATGGTGCTTGCTGCCTCTTCCAAGGAAGGATATCTGCAGGAGATATTATTTTATTCTTAGGTACCCAAATTTTCTTGGGTCCTTTGGGGTTAGTATAATGCACAGAATGATAGTGATGCATTTGATAAGACTGTTGATGAAAATATGATTGAAAAATCTTCTTTTTCTGAAAGGATGACTTCCTTTTTCGTTGCATCTTATTCTCAGTAAACCCTAATCCGGTTTTATCAATCAGATATCTACACTTCCCTAATATATCATTCATTTTCTCATGCTTTCAGTGAAAGTTGCAAGATCAGCTGAAAGACTATTGATCCTAAGCTTCAGCTGATTGATCTCCTCGAATCTATCTACAACTCCCTTTTTCTTAATTTCCTCTACTTGCTTTCTTAAGAAAATATTCTCTCTCTCTACCTCTTGTGTATTTTTCAGATTTTCCACATACTTCTTCTTCAACAGTTTGTACTGTTTTAGAATAGCATGAGAATCTTCTAGTAGTTCAGAATATGCATCTTGCAAATCATTATATTTAGAGGTTACCTCCTTATCACTTTCCTCTTCGGCTACTAAGCATATGTTTGCATGTTCTGATGACTCGGAGCACGTATATAATTCGGACGAATCTAGATCCTCCCATGTTGCCATCATGCTTTTCTTGCCTTCTCTACTCTTCTTTAGTTTTCTCTTCAGCATCGGACACTCGGACTTGTAATGTCCTGGCTTGTTGCACTCGTAACATGTGATGGATGTCTTCTCTGTCTTCCCATCATCTTTTCCGTTCTTCTTGAAGGTAGGATTTCCTTTGGTCTTCTTCTTCCACATCCGTCTGATCTTCCTTGAAATGAAGGATAACTCATCATCGTCTTCACTCGACTCTTGTTCTGACTCACGGGAATCATCGTTCTTCGCTTCTTCAATCTTCAGCACTTTCGTTGATGAGTTCCTCTTCCTTTGAGTCTTGTGATTCTTTTGTCCGGCCTTTAATGCTATTGACTTGTCCCGTCTGGGCTTGTCTTCAGCATCAAGCTCAACTTCATGTATCTTCAACGATCCAAGCAACTCGTCAAGCTTTAATACGCTCAAATCCTTGGCTTCTTGTACATCAGTCACCTTCGGTCTCCACCTTTTTAGTAGACTTCTCAGAATCTTACGAACGTGATATTGGTTGTTGTAAGTTCTCCCAAGAGCTTTTAATCCATTAATAATTGTTTGAAATCTTCCAAACATTTGATCAATGGACTCTTCATCTTTCATCTTGAACAACTCGTACTGATGCACAAGAATACTTATCTTGTCTTCTTTGACTTGATTCGTACCTTCATGTGAGATGGATAGCGTGTCCCATATCTCCTTCGCAGTATCGCATCCGTGGACTTTGTCGTACTCACTTCTGCTCAAGGCACAACTCAAGAAAAACTTTTCTTTGGAGTTTAGTTGAAATCTTGCCTTTTGATCAGCCGTCCATCTGATTCGTGGAATCAGATTTCCTTCTTCATCTGCCGGTGTGTATGGTCCATTCTCTATCACGTCCCAAAGGTCAACATGAGTAGATTCGATAAACAACCACATCCTATCTTTCCAGTAATGATAATCTTTTTCGTTGAACGTCGAAGGTCTAGTGACAGAGGCACCTTCAGCAATATATGTATGTGATTCCGCTATAATCTTTAATGCACACTTCGTTACAGTGATCCTTGGACACCAAGCTTTGATACCAATTGAAGTGAATCACACGTTAAAACAATACTTAATAATTATATACAGATGCATAAGAAGGGGGGTTGAATTGTGTATTCTTTTTTGTTAATCCCCTTATAAAACTCATTCGTTAAGAAAAACTTGTTCCTTTTAAAAACTACTAAATATCAAAATTATAGAAAGTTTTAGAAAACTTGTCTAAACAGTAAACTCTAAAATTGAAAGATAAGAGAGATTGAGGGTTGAGAGATTTCGACACAGCAATTTTTATACTGGTTCACCCCAAATCGTGGGCTACGTCCAGTCCTCATATGTCTTTCTGAGATTTCACTATCTCTCAAAACTTTACAAGTATTCTTTGTTTCCAAGCCTCTTCAGGTCTCTTACAGTCAGTATTCTTTCACACTTAGCCTCTTCAGGCTATCTGCACTACTTTCAACAAAAAGAAGTTTCAAGCTTTGTTACAAAAAAATAGCTCTAGATATTTCGCACAATAATCTCTCAATAATCGCTAAGCTTGTGAACTTTTGTAATTTTTCTAACTTTTTCAATCTTCAACTCCGACTTATATTTATAGTCTTCGTCTTCAACTGCTTCTTGACTCTTTAAAGAAATGGTTATTCAGTTGAGTTCTGTAACTAACTCAGACTGATGCATCTTTTGTTTTCTTCCGTCTGCTTCTCCTGTGTCTGCTTTCTTGCGTCTGCTTTCTTGCGTATGCTTTTTTTTGTGTCTGCTTTTTTACTTAAGCTTTGCTTCCATCTTCTTTTCTGTTAGCTTTGCTTCTGTTTGCTTTTCACTTTGGCTTTCATCTGCTTTTCACTTAAGCTTACGTCTGCTTTTCTGCTAGCTTTGCTTCCGTCTGCTTTTCACTTAAGCTTCTGTCTGCTTTTCACTTTGGCTTTCGTCTGCTTTTCACTTAAGCTTCCGTCTGCTTTTCACTTAAGCTTCCACCTACTTTTCATTTTAGCTTCCTTATTTGTCTTTCATCAAAATCATTTCGTGAAGTCATTCTGACTTAACATTTTTGTCATAATAGTGACTTTATATGAAATCACACTAATTATGCATCCCCTAAACATAATACATACACACTTAACATTCTCAACCTTATCATATGAAGTAGCCTCAGTTAATAGATCACAAAATTAGCATTGCTAGGATGTTGGAACATTCAAATAAGAAGTCTTCTATTGACTTTTTAGAATAAAACTGTTTACATAAATTCATCATGAAATGTCGATGTGGTGACTATTTTTTGATGGAAAAAATGAGCTCTGATGGGAGGAATGTGGTAAAATTCTCCCTGATGAAGAATATATTGATGCACAATAAATCTCCTCATCAAAGTCTAATCACCCCTTGCTTTCAATGGTTTTTAGTATTATCCTAATTAACTCTTATTCTTTATTATCTGTATCTCATTTTATGATAGGACGCTAATAAATGAAAGTCAGATTGTATAATCTATGTGTTGTGTAAAGCTTCCTTAAATCTTCAAGAGAATATTATAGCATACTACTCTCATAGAGCATATGCCCGATATACCGAAGGATATTCGAGAACATACTCTACAAAAGGGCATGTTAAGACGGTCACATTTCCAAATTTTAAAGACATCATATATCAACTCCTTACATGTTTTAATCATTTCAAAACAAAAGCATTTCAAATCTTCATTTTAAATCATTTCATTCACAATCATATTCAGTCACAATCATTTTGTTCCATTTTTATTTACGAACATATACAGTCTCGAATGTCATTTCATTTCTAAAATTCACATGTACAATATATAGTAGTTGAGAGATACAATTCAGTGATACAACATAACTAAGACATTTGTAGGTACAACTGATCCTGACACTGACCCATATCCGAATGTTACTTCAACTAGACTAGTTAGATCTCCTCTGAACTTGAAAATCAAGGTTGCAATTTTGATGAGTTTTACGAACTCAGTGAGTGAACCATCAACGATGTGCTCACTCAAATAGAACATAAGCATTTCATGTATAAAACACAGTTTAATCAGTATAAAACCTCATCCAAATTCAAATCTCAAATATATCACATTACTTATCTTATTCAACAAATATATTATGAATACAAAGACTTCATATAGTCATTTCAGAACAATCCAATCATTTATCTCAATTCTTCATATCATCAATATGTACACAAGCATCACACATCATTATATCAATACAATCCAACATTTATTTGCATTCAATCTCATGAACACATATAAAGATATAGATGCAATTGCACATGAGACTCACTTCCATTTTTATTTTGTTATGACTGAGCCGCTATTTAACTGTCCCGTATCCGTTGTGGATACTGAGTTCATTTTAGATACTATCCCGTACCTATTGTGGATACCGGGCTTATTAATCGTTGATCCTGTGGCTCTTTATGTATATTCTAAGCTTTAAGCTCTTTTCATGTTAGTCACTTTGGTCACAACTCCTTTATCTGATCATGCATATTTATGTGATGGAGTGCAACATTCCACATAATATGTTATTAATCACTTTCTTTCAATGTACACAATCAGTTATCACATTTATCGGATCTAAGTCCGACATTCAACATTTAGTTGAGTACACATTTACCCATTCACATACAATCAGTAAGAACTTCCAATACATTCCCTAATATCAAGCTCCTCCGACCAATAATGTTTGGAATATCACAATTATATGAGTAGCAATTCAGTAACTGAAATTTAAACAAAAACAATTCAGTTGTACTGAGGATCATCTAGGTTAACTCACAATACGCTCTAGATAACCTATTGCCTTAGTGAACTGGCAATGTTTAGATGTTGGCGATTACTTGTATATCTATCTTCTTGCAATACACACACAGAGTTCATAATTCATTAAGTTATCAATCATATGATTACTCAATCATTCACACACACACACACACACACACACACACACACACATATATATATATATATGTTTCAATGCATGCTCAATTGACTATTTCGGGTATGTATCCTTGTTCACAAATCTTGATCATTCATTCATCATAGCTTGTAAGTAACTTGTTTGCAATTAGGTTATGCTTTAGGTAAGTTTGAATACCTTAAATTCATCAATCATACATTCATCAATTCTTCCAAGCATTAAGTATTCACACAATTTCCCAATTCTCATTTAATCATACCTAATTCATTTCTTATATCCTTTGAATTAGATTTGCATTCATATGAACATCTTTATACCATTAACAACTCTTACTTCTCAAATTCATGTACATTGATATCAATCACATTCCTTAATTTATAACCTCAATTAACAACTTAAACTTATCAAATACTTAGTCATTTAATCAAACAACTTTCCAAGTTCATTTTAAACCCTAATCAATTCCAATTACACCATTATAAATTGTCTTAACATTATATAGTCCAGCAATTTCCTAAAAACAGCCTTTTCTCCTTCTAAAGTACTTCCCACATCCATGGGAAGGAGCTTTATAAATTCCATGATTGTTGGATGAGTGAATCAAACCCATAACCTTCATTTTGCTTCCAACTTTTACTCCTTTATACTTTATTCAACACACCTTCACCAAAGTCCATCAATTTCACTTCAATTCTACCTTATTCATGTTTTAATCCCTTTTCAAATTCATGTCCAAAACTAATTCAAAAAATCATTCATTAAATAACTCACAAATCATTGTCTTTCATACATCAAAATTAAAACAGAAACTTTCACTATCAATCATGTATCCTAGTTCTATTGCCATTTCAAGGTCACTATATTAGCACCTTTCTTTAACATAAATTCACCTTCATCATATCTCAATTCCTAATCTAATTCAGCCATAAAACAATACATAACCTACTGTTCATACATCAAGAACACAACAGAAAAGTATCCAAGGTCATACAGAAATTTCCAACACAATTCATCATTAATATCATAAACTGTTCATCCCTATTTCATCATCATAAATCCTCTATTGTAACATGCCATAAATATCAATCTTCTACTTACTTGTCTAGTTAAATTTTCACCTCAAAGATCATGCTAATTCAGCTCTCCATGCATGCAAAATCATCCAAGTACAAGATGGAAGTAGGTTGGTTTAGCAACAAAATGATGACAGAATAGAAGACAACAACATATATCTTTCTTAGTGCAGAATCTTGTAAGGATTGAGTGGTAATTGAACACAATTGAAGCAAAACTTTAGAGCTATGGAAGAGAGTGTATTTCGGTGGAGAGAGTAAGGAAAAAAGAGAAATGAACTCAGCAGAAACATTTCTGCATTAGCTTGACACATTAGGTGCTAGGTGTCACCTTATTACCTTGACATATTTCACTAGGCATGCCTTCTATTTGACCCATAAATAAGTTGCCAAATGTCACACTTATACTAGGCCATTTGTGTAACATCCCACCCTCAATTGAATGAGTAAAATAGTAAATTGGTATAGGATGGGCTAGATTGAGAGTATATAGGACTGCTCATGCATAATAGGATTGGAACACAGTCTCAATTGTGCACATGGAATTTCTGGTCATGCATACATGATATTCCCGGTTTGTGTTCCTAAGACAATTTTATTGGGTTTAACATGGTTATCGGATTTGAAAAATTATTCTGAGTGCGCCATAAATTGTTTTCTATTTAAAGAGATTTTTAGAAATTTTCTGGATTTTTCCGGAGAAAATTTCCGAACCGGAAAAATTGTCAATTGACGAACCGGTCGATTTTCGGTAGCAAAAATTGCTAGCCAATGGCATTGTAATATTGGGTATATTATTTTGGGATTAAAATTGGGGTCAATTGAGTTGATTGGGTTCATTTTGATCAGGATTATAAAATGAATAAGTTGACTTTTCTTATAAAGGGGTGACCAATTAGAATTAGCCACCAAATCCTTTCATGAATGCTACCCACTTGTGTTTATCGGTTTTCCTCTTGTAAAAGCAAGAAATGAGCCATTTGTTAAGTCATTATCTAACCATCTGAAAGCTTCCTTTCCCATTTTTGCTTCTCACCATCGATTTCCATTTTCTTCATCTTTCTCCAAACAAATTCAAGACTTTCTCTTCTTATAACAAAGTTAGGTGCTTCCTATGATGATGAAATACATGCTTGGAGTAGAAGTGGTTAGCAAGGGTAGTTAAGAAGGAAGTGAAGAGAAGAAGTGAAGTTAATAAGTAAGTGATTTTCAAGTAAGTTTTAAATGATGTTTTAGTATGTACTAAATGCCATGGTAGTTAGGAATAATTAATGAAAGGTTTGGAGTATTTATTAGGTTTATTCAGGCATGAAATTGATGATAATTATGGTTGACATTAATGGGTACAAGCTTAGGTTTTATAAAGAAATGATGAAGGAGTATGAATGATTGAAAAAGGAGAAGGAGTGCGGTTAATCTAATGCAATGATACATACTACATTTAGGGAATCATTCATTGTATCTTCTGCTAGTTTAGTTAAAGTCAAGAAGTCATTGGCAGAGGTTGTCAATAAACCAACACTTGAGGGACGACTATTTACTGTTTCAATTGATACCTTCGAATGTGCAAGGAGCCTTCTTGGAAATCCATACATAGGGAACTTCTTTACCTTTTCTACCGAGTCTCATGTCCGTTGGAATCCAGAAAAATAACTATTTCTTTTCTTTTTCCCTTTCCTTTTCGATAGAATAGGCATGAAACTTTATTTATTGTTTTGTCTGTAATAATTATTAAACTTCTAATTAAAATCTTGCATTACTTAACTTATATCACTATATTATATTACTTACCATATTTCAATATTTATTGTTTTTCTGTAAGAATCATATATGATCATTATATTACAAACTTCATTTTAAAACTATTTGAAAATTTCTTGACACCATAAAAAATTGTCAAACCATATAATTTAAAAGATAAAAATAAAAAGTATAAATTTATGTAATATTAATTAATTTTGAGTTTATAGTTTCATAAATTATTGAAATGATTTAACAATTTTGGTAATATATACTGTAAGAAAGTGTTTTTTTTATATGGCACTTGGATTTGGATAAATGTTTCAAACAATCAATAAACAAAACAAATCAATAAAATGCATATGGAAATGGTTTATTTTAACGTTTGTTCAAATCTGAAAAGGCAAGACCATATCTTACTGGTATCAGATTGGGATGTGCTTTCAGTTTAGAATAACAAACCAACACCAATAAATAAACTAATATATAATCTTAGTTTGAAAGAGGCAAACCAACACTAAGAAGTAACTTTATCCATAATTTGATTTTTCTTTTTATATTAAAATATGAAATATGCCTATATCTTTAAATCTTCAATTTCTGATTTTTAATGGTGGCTCTTCTCCTGTATTGTATATATTGAGTTTTTCCTTTTGATGACCTTGTAATATTGTTTCTATATTTATACCAATTTTCCTTTTTCAAAAAAAATTTCTAAAACTTGTTTCGTGGTAGGACAAAAATGAATTTTCCTATCCCTATCCAAAAATCACGCGGATAACTTATTTTGTAATTTATCATTTACTTTTGTACCGTTACACCGAGCCCTTCATAAGGGCTTATAAGGGGAGGTAAAACCAAATCTTACATATACCCCCTCGACGAAATGTCAACCCCACAGGGCCTACGAGTTTCATGCCTATAATGTTTTTCTGGGATTCGAACTCGTGACATTGGGTAAACTCAAATCCAACCTGGTGATTTTGATACCACTGAACCCTTCATGAGACCTGACAAGTCCAATCCGATTTTGTAAGCTTGATAAGTCTTTGCTTCAAAATGATATGATACTCATCTTATACGAGCTTTAGATCATTAGAGTTCATCCTGAATGTGTAGTTTTTGTAGGATTAATATCCTTGTTCTTCTTAATAAACTTGTATTGCTCCAATATTGTGCAATTAGAAAAATACATTTTTATAATAGTGGAATTTAATATTCTGATAAAATGAAAGATATTTTTGCTATAGTATAGTCGCATTTAACTAAATATAATATTATATGGTAAAGTACGGCGACAAAGGAACGTATAAAGAAGCAGTTGCTTTAGTTCAAGTTCAAGCGCACAAAGGAGTTGGATTACTTTTCAGACGGGCTTACTTCGGGCAAGACATAAAATTATGCACCCCTTTTTACTAATTGGAGAATATGATTATGACATTATACTCCAAAAGGACCTACCGAGCCTACGAGTCCCGGATTGATTGATGCAATCAAGAGTAGCATCATTTTGTTGTTTCTTAACCTGCTGGGTCCGTCGCTTTTTTTTTCACTTTTGACTAATATCGAGTCCTCATTCTCCACATTTTGAATCCACACCCTAAAATGTCCCCTACTTTAGAGCTTCATTAAAATCTTCAAGATTTTAGTCACAATTTAAAGTGATATAAGTGAGTGTGAAGTCGCGGGTTCAAACTGTTGTTATGTAGCAGTCGTTTAAAATTTGGGATCAGAGTTTTGTCTTTTACAAGGGGTCTATTGAGCTCGAAAGGAGATTAGTTTGGATGAATATAGCTTAAAGGTGTCTTCTTATAATTGAGACCCTCCTAGAATACTTGGTAGAAAACCAAAAAAAGAGGTGATATATTTAGGAATTTTTTAACTACAACAATAACAATTTTTAATAGACATTTTACGAATACACAAAATTTGAAAATATCTAATAATATATAGATTTATTCCTAACTAGTAGAGAGACTGACAAGAAACTGATTACAATATGTCCGTACAAAATTTGAAAAGGCTTAGACTTCCGATTACTTTCAAATACTTTCTTTTGGTGTACTAAAGTTATCACCGTATTGGTAAAAATTTGATACAGTAGTCCTGAGCATGTGGACCAACCTGAAATTGATTACAAATTGTGGATACTGACTGATGCCGTGCTTGGAAGTTGGAACCAAACCACATTCATAGAGCTAACCAAAATTTAAAATTAAAAAGGAAGGGACATTAATGGAGAGACATCATGAGCTTATCAAAATGAAAACCCACATATTTTTAAGTAAGGGTCTTATTTGGCTCGAGCGAAAATTAATTTAAATATAGATAATTTAAAAGTGTCTTCTCGTAATTCAGATCAGCCTAGATCAGATCAGCCTACATCACCCCGTGGAAAAAAAAAAAAAAAAGAGACAACCCATAAATTTGGTCATCATGCCTGCTGTTTTGGCTATGTATGCATAATACATAGATGCAGCTCGCAAAAAAGATGCACAAATCACGGTAATGTTAGGGAGTAAAGTAAAAGCATTTCACGTTCTTAAGTCAAATGCATGTGAGACCGTTTTCAGCACTTAACTTTGCATTTATACGAGTAAAGACGCAATTTTGGAAGATATAGCAGTGCCGTTCCTTTGTCTTTCCCTTCCTTTCACTCCTGGAAAAGAGTGGTCGGTTCTGTTGATTGATAATGGAGAGGAAGATACGGAAGCAGCTACAATGGTGTCTTGCTCTGCTTTTCCTCTCCACCTTTTTCAATGCTACTCTTGCTTTCGATTATGCCGATGCGTTAACCAAGAGCCTCCTCTACTTCGAGTCCCAACGCTCTGGTCGCTTGCCTCACAGCCAGCGGGTTGCTTGGCGTGACCATTCTGGTCTCACCGATGGCTTAGAACAAGGAGTTAGTATCAATTTGTCGCACCAAATTCATTACATTTACAGTTACTTGGGTTAGTAATTTGATGACATGCTTGGTCCTTTGTCCTTCTTAGGTGGACTTAGTGGGAGGGTACTACGATGCTGGTGACCATGTCAAATTCGGACTACCCATGGCATTCACCGTCACAATGCTTTCATGGGGTGTCATTGAATTCCGTGACCAGATAGTGGCCGCCGGAGAATTTGAGCACGCATTGGAGGCTATCAAATGGGGCACCGACTATTTCATCAAGGCTCACACTAGTCCAAATGTGTTGTGGGCACAGGTAATTATCATAATAACAAACTCAAAACCTTAAATGCCAACTTTCTTCTTGTCGCGTTTTAGATTCAAATTTTAATTCAGGTAGGTGATGGCGACACTGATCATTACTGCTGGCAACGGCCGGAGGACATGACGACTTCACGACAATCTCACAAGATTGACGAGAACCATCCAGGGTCGGATCTCGCCGGAGAAACTGCGGCCGCGATGGCTGCAGCGTCCATAGTGTTCAGGAGAAGTAACCCACATTACTCTCACCTACTCTTGCACCATGCTCAGCAGGTAAAACCATACACTTGAATCGGGGATATAAATCTTGTTAATCCTACGATTTTACAATCACTAAAGAGACAAATTAGTTGTGTAGCTTGTAATTTTTCATATTGTCTGGTCTTGGTTGTAGTTGTTGGAGTTTGGAGATAAGTATAGGGGAAAGTACGACGAGAGCATCGGGATGGTGAAGGGTTACTATGCGTCGGTGAGTGGGTACATGGATGAGCTGTTGTGGGGAGCCTTGTGGCTGTACAAGGCCACCGACAATGAGGAGTATTTGAGGTACGTTATTGACAAGGCCGATGTTTTCGGTGGGATTGGCTGGGCCATAACAGAGTTTAGTTGGGATGTTAAGTACGCTGGTCTTCAAGTTATGGCCTCCAAGGTAAAAGCTTTCGTCCTCTTTTATCTGCAATGAGTTCTATGCTTGTGTCTCTTTTACTGAGCTTTATATCTCTTGCATCTTAAAGTTGTGGTTCGTGGGAGTAAGTTGTAATCAGGGAAACCATGTGCAAGGATGCTTCGAGTGACAGTTCTTTAACTAGGGGGCATTGATTCTTATGATTCTAAGATTTCTTTACTTCCTCTGTTCTTATCAATTTCAAAAGCAGCTGACGAAAGGGTTTTTAAATTGCAGTTGCTTGAAGAAGAAGAGAAGCATAAAGTGCACAGCCACGTACTGGAGAAATACCAGTCAAAAGCAGAGTACTTCATATGCTCGTGCCTGAACAAAAACAATGGTACTGGCACAAATGTGGATCGCACTCCAGGAGGTCTCTTGTACATCAGGCAATGGAATAACATGCAATATGTTTCAACAGCCGCTTTCCTTCTCACCGTATACTCTGACTTCCTCAGAAACACCAACCAAAGGGTCAAGTGCGATTCAGAGCTGGTGGATCATGGAGAGCTATTCGATTTTGCTAAATCCCAGGTTGATTATATCCTGGGATCTAATCCAATGAACATGAGCTACTTGGTGGGTTATGGTCCTAAATATCCCACAAGGGTTCACCATAGAGGGGCCTCAATTGTGTCGCATAGAGAGAACAAGGGGTTCATAGGTTGCACCCAAGGTTATGATAATTGGTATAGCAGGCAGGAGGCCAACCCAAATGTTGTGGTAGGGGCATTGGTTGGAGGGCCTGATTCTCGGGACAATTTTATGGATCAAAGGGCCAATTATGTGCAGACCGAGGCCTGTACATATAATACAGCACCTTTGGTTGGACTTTTTGCAAAGTTGTTATACACACGGGATCAAAAGGGCGACGGCAGCCATAGCCAGCCATCGCTTGCTTCTTATTAGATATCGGAGAAAATTGAGTATACGGATTAATATATTTCGTGTTGGTTGAACAAAGATTTTATCCATGTCTGCAAAGATAGAAAGGTCCTGAAGGAAAGGATTAACTTATTTGGTACCTTGTTGATTTAAGTTAATATTTATAGTTCACTAGGAAGACAAAAAAATCTGACCTTATGGCACCATAAGTCTATCACTCTTTCTGTACAGCTCCTTAAGGATCTGTTTGGTTTGATGTTAATTAATAAAACGAAACGAAACGGTTTATAATATAATGAAATGTAATATAGTAAAAAGTTATTTGGGAGGGATGGAAGGTTTCAAAATGTAATATAGTAAAACATTGTTCGGAAGACGAATGAAATAAAATGTAATGTAATATATACTAAATAATTATTATATCTCTTATATTAAAATGATTGTTGTAGGAAGTTTATTATTTTATTATTAATTATATACAATTTATTATTAATTATATAAAATTATTATTATTAATTATTTAATAAATTTTTCTTTATTAAAATTTATTTTATTTTATTCTATGTGATTTATATTTAAAAATAATTTTTTAATATTTTATTTATATAAAAATATATACAAACAATTAAAGAATAATTTTTTATAATTTCTATATTAATTAATAAAAATTTTATATAAGATTTTTTTATTAATTATATACAATTTATTATTAATAATATAAAAATATTATTATTAATTGTTTAATAAATTTTATAATATTAAATTTTCTTTTATTTTATTCTATGTGATTTATATATAAAAATAATTTATTTATATTTTTATTTATATAGAAATATATACAAACAATTAAAGAATAATTTTTTTATATTTTCTATTTTTCATTAATAAAAATTTTATTATTTTATTATTAATTATATACAATTTACTATTAATATTATAAAAATAATATTTTTAATTATTTAATAAATTTTATTATATTAAATATTATTTTATTCTATTTAATATATTAATTTTATTTAATATCATATTATGGCTTTGTCCCAGATAGTATTGCGAAAAATTATTGAAGGTATATTAGGTAGTATATATTTATTAGTTTACGTTTCATTGTAAGCCCCTCGAATCAAAGGTTTCTTATTTTCACTGTTTAGGATGGAATGGAACATAATATGAAATCCTCCGCTTCCATCTCATTCTATTCATTCCATTATAAAACTTCCTTCCAAATGATAGAAGTGTATTACGTTGTATCCCGTTTCATTATAAAACCCTCAATCAAACAGACCCTAGGTAGATTTTGGCCTCCACTTGTCTGAATCGCAATTCATGATTCATGGCAAATAACATAAATTAGCCCCCGTGTTATACTTGATAATTCAACTAAGCCCCTGTGTTTTTAATTCGTTCACTCTAGCCCCTGTGATTTGTAATCTCATTCAAAATACCCATTTGAGTTTTTT
>JAOQMR010000009.1:3972173-3986868 GCA_027563865.1 Erythroxylum pelleterianum | reverse complement strand
TGACGTTAGCTTCGTCTTAGTTTTTCGTTTGAGTATGACGTCATCTTCGTCTTAGTTTGACTTTTGCTTCGTCTTAGTTTAACTTTTTGCTCCCTTTTCTGATCTATTTTTAACCCTTTTAGAGGTCGAATCTCGCTTTGAGTTCTCATGAAAGTTGTATATCTCGAGGTCCTCTTTCAAATGGTCCAAAAATGAAATCGATCAGACATCAGTAGCAAAAGTTATGGTATTTGTGCCAAGACATGTACACTACGAGTAAGGGCATAAACATATTGGATTCTTTTAGCCATAACTTCCTCACCCAACCTCCAAATGAAGTGATTCTTGAAGAAATGAATTCCTAACATCGTTGCCTACCTCTCCATGAAAATTGGTATCTTTTAGAGTTGATTTGAATAAGTTTTATGGAGGGAAAGTGATGGGCCGGTTGAGAGAGCATGATTGGGGTGGGTACATGCTTTATCTTTTTAAGTATGTCTTGAGCTATAGAGCTACGATTGAGATGATTCTTGCTTCAAAACAAACTAGAGACTTATAGCTGCAATTTCTTTAAGGAGGCCAATTTGTAATTTTGGTATTCGACTGGTATAGGCACTCCACTCTTATAGGATGAAACCAGAATCTGTTCTAAATTAGGAGAAAGGAGTTTGATTATGGTGATTTATTTTGTATGGGCACGCCATTGAATAAATATTGAGGGAAATTTGATGATGCCTATTGAGGGTTAATGAAGTAACCCTACAAGAGAACCCACTCATGCAAGACTCCAGATAGTTGGGCTCCGAAAACAGGGTCCAACATCATAATCATTTAAAAATCATTTATATCCCAGAATAAGTCAAATAAATGCAAGAACGGTCATTATAATGTGTATGGAAAAATCAAATTCATGTATGTGTATGCTAATATTATGCATGAGTATGAAATGCATTTCCTATTTTCTCAATAATATCTCTCATATTTAGTATTCTAGGATTATAACCCTTAACATAGGGAAAACGGGATGTTACAATTCTCCCCTCCTTAAGAAATTTCGTCCTTGAAATTCTTTTCTAATTGTTAGAATAGGTGAGGATATTGTCTCCTTATGTGTTCCTCCATTTTCCATGTAGCCTCCTCGCTTGAGTGATTCTTCCAAAGGACCTTCACCAATGAAATTTCTCAGTTTCTCAATTGTGTCGTCTGATATCCCACTACCTTGATCGACTCTTCAACATAACTCAAATTACTAGCAACTTCAATCTTTTAAGCTAGTAGCACATGCATCGGATCAGACCGATATCTCCTGAGCATACTCATATGGAACACATTATGTATCTGGGACATCTCAACCAATAAGGCTAACTTGGAAGCCAATGGTCTAATCCTCTCCAGGATCTTATAAGGACCAATATATCTAGGGCTCAGCTTGCCCTTTTTACCGAACCTCAGCATTCCCCGCCAAGGCGATTATCTCAGAAACACTCTATCTCCTACTCTATATTCCATATCCTTTCAGTGTTGATCCATATAACTCTTTGTCTATCTTGAGCTACTTTAATACGATTATAGATCAGTTTCACTTTATCCACAGTATCTTGTATCAGTTCTAGGCCTTCAACCATTCTCAGACCCTCTTCATCCCAATACAGAGACAAATGACATTTTTTATCATACAACACCTCATATGGTGCCATTCCGACGCTACTATGATAATGTTTGTTGTAAGCAAATTCAATTAAGGCTATATACTGATCCCATGCTCCTTGAAACTCCAATACACATGCCCTGAGCATATCCTCAATAGTTTTAATTATTCTCTCAATTTGTCCATTAGTTTGAGGATGAAATGCAGTACTGAAGTTTAACTTCATACCCATAGCTAACTGTAAACTCTTTTAGAATCTCGAAATAAATCTAGGATTCCTGTCTGATACAATGGACACCAAAACTCCATGTATTCTAACTACCTTATTCACATAACTTCGGGCTAGCTGGTCCAGTGAGTTATTTTCTCTTACAGGTAAGAAATGGACAGACCTTGTCAATCGATCCACTACGACCCATATAGCATCTTATTGCTTCTGAGTTTTTGGCAATCTATAAAAAAATCCATCATAATTCGCTCCCATTTCTATTCTGAAATAGGTAACGAATGTAGCTTCCCAACCGGAGCCTGATCTCAGCCTTAATCTGCTGGCAAGTTAAACACTTAGCAACATACTCTACTACTTGCTTCTTCATCCCTGACCACTAGAAATGTTGCTTCAGCATGTTATACATCTTGGTGGTACCAGGATGTATAGCATAAGCTGCTACATAAGCTTCCTCTAGAATTTCTTTCCTTAGATTATCAATGTTAGGCACAGACAACCTCTTCTTTAACCATAATGTCTCATCTCTCAGTTCAAATTCAGAATCTGGATTCATTTTCAACTTCTCAATAAGCTTCACCATTTCAGGATCTTTACTCTGAACTTTTTGGATTCTGTCATGGAACATTGGTCTTAACTTCAATGTAGCAATCAATGCCTCATTCTACTCTAGATTCAACTTGACATTTAAGGCTCTCAATTGAACTAAGCTCAGTAACCTCGATATCTGAATATGAGCTACACTGCTATTTGATTTTCTACTCAAAGCATCAGCCACCATATTAGCTTTTCCCGGATGATACTCAATCATACAGTTATAATCTTTTAACAACTCTATCCATCTTCTCTGTCTCACATTCAATTTTTTTTACTCAATAAATACCTCAAGCTCTTATGATTAGTGTAGATCTGGAATGTCTCTCCATATAGATATTATCCCCATATCTTTATAGCAAAAACCACTACAGCAAGCTCTAAATCATGCACCGGATAATTAATCTCGTGACACCTTAATTGTCTTGATGCATATGCTATCACTTTACCATACTACATCAGTACACATCCCAATCCTTGATGCAAACTTCACTATAAATCATATAACCTCTTGTTCCCGATGGAATAGTTAACATCGGTGTCATAGTCAACTAATACTTCAGCTCCTTAAAACTCTTCTAACATTCATCATTCCATCTGAAAAGTATATTTTTTCTTAGAAGTTTAGTCAGAGGGGATGAGATCAATGAGAACCTCTCTATAAACCTCCAGTAATATCCAACTAATTCGAGGAAACTTTAGATCTCAGACACATTCTTTGGAGCTTCCCACTTCATTACTACTTCTATCTTCTCTGGATCCACTTGTGTGCCTTATCCAATTACTATGTGACCTAAAAACACTACTTGATTGTAAATCCCACTACTATAGAGTATATACCCGAACATCCAGAGGACATTTAAGTACATATCCTATGACAATGTTATGTTAAAGCAAACATAATCTCTTAAATGGCATCATAAAGAATATACAATACTTAAAACCTCAACACTTCATTTCATTCATTGACAAAAGTTTAAATTGTCGTCATTGAAACAAATATTTACAATTCTTTATACAAAAGTTTTATATGTCAAGAAACTACAAAACACAATCTATAACTCTTTGGATTATACAATATATATGATAATGTTGTACTAGAGATTAAGAGGTATGACCATGCTAAAGACATATGATCCACAATGTTAATGTGTTATCGGACCATATTATAATCACTCACTATTATATTGGACACGTGTGCATATGCATGTGCATGTGCATATGCGTGTGTGTGTACATGTGGTAATAAATAATTAAATCTTACATGAGAATATGAGATAGGATAATTCAATGTTGAGGCTTGTGAAGTTGATGTCAAATATAATGAACTAAGGGATTTTAGTCATATCTTATCTTATACTAAGCTAGTGTAAGTTGTTACCCATTCTTGCCTCCACATTAAAAGCATATGAAGATGCACTTAAGCTATAATATGAATATCAAGATGATATAGGATGTTAGGAACCTATCAATAAACATCTTAAGGCTTCTAAGCCATATATTAAGGTATATATAGTTAAGTTATGTTCACAAGGAGTTAAAACTAAGAAGAGAAAACAATATAAGGTGTCTAAATGAAAAGTGGAAAGAAAGCCTTCCATAATTCTTAGGATTCCAAGAAGGACTAAAGCAAAATAAAATACAAAATTAAAAGGACCTCCCTCAAGGAACAATTCTTGTCTATGTCATCTTTTAGTTAGCATTGGATCTGAGATTAATTTCTGTAATGGTGAAAGGACAATTTTCATAGAATTTTAATTGTCAAGGTTTTATGTTGGACAGTTTTGTGGTATTATATGTTGTTTATTAAATAAATAAAATTAGTTTTTTTTTCATTTTTAATAACATCATCTAGTTTTTATAATATGTATACCAGTTTGTGGCACGCTAGATGAATAAATCAATTGATCAAGTATATTTTGTTTAGAAGGAATACATACAGTAGAATAACCTACCTATGAATATTATCTAGCTAACAAAATAGTGTGAAAACCATTGAGCTTGGAATAAAGAGCTACTAAGTTGTTGCAAGTAATTGATTAAGATATCTATGGCTAAATGTATGCGAGAGCATAGCGTGAAAGTACTTATTTCATCACATTTATTAATAATTATATACTTCATCACATTTATTAATAATTATACTTACTATAGTTATATTTATTTGATTTCTCAAAATTTGATACATTATATTATTTCAAAAAATATATGACTTTAGTTAAGAATCAATAAGATAAAGTTGATAAAGACTTCAAGAATTGGTCAAGTATAAGAGGAGTTCTTTGATCAATTTAAGAGGTCATAGGATTAAAATTGAATGGATAGCTAATGACTATCCTATAAATCCATTAACAAGATGGTAGCGTAGAGAGGAGAAATAGAACTCTTCTTATTGTTATGCTTATAATGACACGGGAAAATTTGCCCATCACCTATTGGGGTGATGTGTTATTGATGATAACATTTGTAGTTAATAGGGTGAATATTAAATCATATCCTAAAACACCATATAAGATATAGATAGGTAAGTGACATGATTTACCATATCTGATTTCTTGAGAATATGTTTGTTACCTATATTCATGGTCATCTTATAAGTATGGGAATTTAGGATCTAATGGGAAGAAGAAGAGTATGTTTAAAAGATATTTTTGAACATTCTAAAGGGTAAATATCAAAGGTAAACAAGGTAATAAACAAGTAATTGAATTTGCATCACAGGATATCCCATTTTTAGAGACTGATTTTCAAAAGCAAGAAAAGATAGTTCAAAACTATATAAAAGACTGAAATAGAATAATCTTGCAGAAAATACCAATTAAAAGGTATTGATCTAAGTAAGAGCAATTTGAGAGATGATGAAATGGTTTTTGATCAATGATAATTGTAACTCAGTGGGAGCTTTTTTACTACTATCAAATTCGAGTGGGAGCAATACGAATGTATAGATATTTGTTTCTTTAATTTTCATTATACCCATATTGTGAGCAAGTTATTCCTCATGCAATTTTTAAGTTGAAAGGAATAACCTTTGTGGTAGTTCCAAAAGAAAATAATAAGTTGAGAAATATGAAAAAAGCTTCCTTTAGTTTTGCTAAAGATAAATGAGTTAAAGCAATAAAAGAAGAATGTGCTTTGATGAGTTCGATTTGAGTATGAGACTTGGATAATCTTTTGAAAAGACGTGTAACCATCAAGAACAAATGTATTCTTTAAATTCTAAGTAAATGACTGATGGTAGCTTTGAAATATATAAAATTTGTTTAGTGGTACAAGGATACACACAATCAAAAAGATCGATTATAAGAAGAAATTATTCATTTATTATAAGGTTTACATCAGTTTGACTAATTCTATCCTCAATAGTAAGAATGGATCTTGACATTCATCAAATGGATATAAAGACTATATTCCTAAATGAAGAACTAGATAAAGGAATCTATATGGAACAACTATTCAGTTTCATTTAGAAGAGCCAAGAGCATTACATGCTTAGATTGTGAAAATCAATCTATGGTATAACATAACCTCAAAGTAAGAGGTATATTACATTAGCACCATAACCATGTCGAATGATTTTAGTATTATTAGACAATGCTAAAAGATCAAACGATAAATGTGTAATTTTTTTGGTTTCATGTTGATGATATGTTTTGGTAGTTAGCAATAATAAGTAGTTTTTCATGAGAACAGGCAAATTAGTTATCAAGCATGGTCAAAATGAAGAATATGGCTAAAGGTTCATACATCTTTGTGATTAAGATTATTGTTATAAGCTACAGATATAAATACTTGAACAATTTTGTATGCAAAATTGCTAAAGGTGAGCACCTAAGTAATATGCAGTATCCACGTGTTCTACAAGAAGAATATGTGATAAATATGGTTCTTTATTTTGAAGAAATCAGTAATCTCATGCACACTATGTTGTGTATGAACAAATGCATTAAAAGAAAGTATTAAAGAGCTCAAATATCTATTCAATCTCATAGATATCAAGTATAACTATGTCAAGGAAATGGTAGGGCAAATAGAAAAGAATATGTTTAGTGACTATCCGTAATACTTACTATTGATGATGATAGTTTATTTATCATCAAATATTTGATGTGATATATGTTTAATTAAGAATTAAACAACATTTTTTTATAATGAAAATTTTGTGCTGGAAATATGAGAATGCTTAATTTTGAATTAAGCTTTATGTTCCAGAATAAATGTTAAATGAGTGTTGAATATTTAGTTCTAGATACAAGAAGTATGTTAGATAGATAGGAAATGCCTTCCCACAAGGGTGATTGTCTCTATTATTTTGTAGGAAAGGAGATGAGACAAATTTTAAGTGTTTTATCTATGTGATAAATAGAAGATCAAGGCTTAAAACACTAATGTTGATATGAAACATATTAAAGGGTGTAAGAGGTTATTAATAATGACATAACCTAAAGAAATGATATGTTTTCCCAATCTTAATATGCCAAATGTTAGTTATAAATGGTAGATTAAATAAATAAACAAGTGAACTTAAGTTAGGCATTAGGTATGCATAAACTATCATTTGTACTAGATTTGAGGAAAGACATATGCTCTACTAAAAGGGAGTTAATACTGTAAAACATGAATCATTACATGTGCGCATTTTCGACCAATAAGGATAACACAAGATATATCATCAACTTATGTTGTGTAAGGCTATGAACCTTAAATTCAAAGTACCCTTTTTACTCTAGTTCTAATTCTAGATAATTGAATTAATGTTTGCTATCTTAGAATGCTACTAGAAAATCATGAATGGTTCAGTATAATGAGATATTATAGAAAAGAGAGTTAATTTGATTCAAATGATTAAGATTCAAGAAAGATTATTTCAATTTCTAGTTTGCATTAAGATGTATTCAAAATGGCCCATCTTCCATATAGAAGGTATTATGAATGTAAATATTTATCTAATGAGAATAAGATGATGATTGATGCAATAAATAATTTAAGGTATAACATACTAATTCACTAAAGGTAATTGCTAATCGATAAGTCATATACTCCTAAGAGATATATGACATTATGCTCTCATCTAGTCACATAAGATGATTGACGGGGTAAAAGTAACGTAGAATCGTTTTCTTTCTGGTCAATTAACTTTATTATGTGTGGATGAGAGATAATAGATAAACACTCGTAATAAGTTAATAATATAAAAAATTATAATTTTAAACATCACAACTATTATTATTTATCAAAAAGATAAGTTGTTGAATAAGAAAAAAATGTTCTTGGTCTCTTTATTAGATGTTTGGGTGAAATATGAGGGCCTCATTGTGTAAAATGCAGCAACCCTTAAGAGCCAAGGCTTTCAGATTGGACTTCCTCTATATGAGGATAGCTTGCTACTGTTGTGGTGAGGTACACTATAAAACACGGGATGTGGAGACGGTACAGTACATCGCTGGTTTGTTTCTCTCAATTACGTAACGAATCGGATCTCCTCTCCTTTCCTCTCTCCTCTCATCTCCCCTCTCCTGCGATTTGACAATCAACATGCACAATCCCAATCACAACACAGCCCTAATCGACTCCTTCTGCGAAATCACATCTTCTACTCGTGATGAAGCCCTTTTCTTCTTAGAGTCTCACCAATGGGATGTCGACGCTGCGGTCTCTACTTTCCTTGACAACAACGCTGCCGCAGCCACCGCCACCACCACATCTGGCCCCGACCAAATCCCTCCTATTCCTCTCTCTCCTTCCCCCTCGCGCTCCCCATCGGGGTCTCACTCCCCCAATTTCTCCCCCTCCCACTCTACCTCTCCTTCCCGTTCCCGCTCTCGCTCTCCGTCACCCACTCCTCCCTCCCGCCTTCCCTACAAGCTCAGATCACGTCAATCCAAGTCGACGGGTGCTGGCAGCAGCAGGACACGCGGCGGGATTCGTACGCTTTCTGATCTGAATCGGGCCCCTGAAGCCAATGGGTCCAGCAGTGACGAGGACGAGGCCCAGCGTTATTATACTGGTGGAGACAAGAGGTTGAGTTTGTCTTTCTTTTCCTTCTAATTGATTTAATGAGAGCCGAATTATCCTTGATTCTAGTTAAGTGTTGATCTATTCGTTAAAATAAAGCATGTATAATACATTGTTTGATTCCAAAAGCGATCTATCTGTCTATAATAATTTTTGGTGTTTCTTATGTGTTCTTGTTTTAGTGCAGTGGAATTTTAGTCCAGGACCCTACAAAACGTTACGATGTGGATGGCTTTTTTGATCAAGCTAGACTTTCTGGAGCTGTGGACAGGGCTCCTGATAACATTCGACCGTCTTCTTCAAGTTCAAGAAGCTTCACCGGAACTGGGAGATTACTATCGGGTGAGACGGTTTCGGCTGCTCCTCAAGCTGTCAATCATACCATTATGCTTTGGAGGAACGGCTTCACTGTTGATAATGGTCACTTGCGTCGCTTTGATGAACCTGCTAATGCTACCTTCTTGGAGGCAAGATCTGATCAGTTTTTCTGTATATCATTTGCTTGATCTTCGGGAGTTCAAATTGTATCAGAACTGCTGTTTGTTCCTCTTTGTTTGATACCTAGCATCACGATACTACTGCATGCTAAATATCTTTGGCCGACCAAATGACTGAAATAACATTGCAAATATTCTGACTTATACGTCTTTCTGTATCTTATATAGTTTGTTGGCTTCTATGATCAAGTAAAGACTTGACTGGTCTGTTGTTGGATGATTAACCATATTTCTGGT
This sequence comes from Erythroxylum pelleterianum, assembly GCA_027563865.1. Classification (NCBI taxonomy): domain Eukaryota; kingdom Viridiplantae; phylum Streptophyta; class Magnoliopsida; order Malpighiales; family Erythroxylaceae; genus Erythroxylum; species Erythroxylum pelleterianum. The sequence continues at coordinate 3,977,672 of JAOQMR010000009.1, read as the reverse complement.
CTGAATATTTGCTTATTTGTTAAGGGGGTTAGTCAGTGATTTCTGTATTCATTGGCAAAATTTTAGATACTTCAGGTTAATTCTAATTCTGTTTGATATATGTGCTTATCATTAACTCTTCCAAATGCAGAGCATTTTGAAGTCCGAGTGCCCACAGGAGCTTCGACCTGTAGATAGCAGGACGGAGGTCCACCTTAATCTTTTGAGGCGAGAGGAGGACTACTCAGTGTGTACCTTTTCTTCCTCTCTCTCTCTCTTTCCTTTTTTTTTTCTTTGGGTTCCCCTCCTGGCTCCCCAGTAAACCATTATTTAATTATCAGCTGCTTATCCTATTCTTGGCTATACAGGAACCAGAGAAGCCCCGAGATCCATTCCAAGGTGTGGGAAGAGCTTTAGGCAATAGCAGCAGCAGCTCTGCGCCCTTGGATACAAGTCTTCCTTCAGATTCATTAATGACTGCTCCATTGCCAGCAACAGGATTAGTTGTAGATTCTTCGTCACCAACAACATCAATTCAGCTAAGGTTAGCAGATGGCACACGCATGGTTTCACGGTTCAACTTGAACCATACCATCAGAGATGTACGATCCTTCATTGATGCATCAAGACCGGTAGGAGCAAGAGATTACCAATTGCAGACAATGGGGTTCCCTCCCAAACCTCTCACTGATCTGGATCAGACAATAGAGGAGGTGGGCATAGCTAATTCTGTAGTTATCCAGAAATACTAATTTGGTTGCGTGCAGAATTTGAATTGCCCTACTTTAGTTTCATCACATCTGTTCTAGAGATTGTTAATTCCATTATATTTGGAATTCAAATCATATAACAGCAACTTAATTCTGATTTCTGTAAAGGATTCTTGAGTTTGAGAACAAGGTAGATTTCGCTCCTGACGAAGTAAAGAACCATGGAAAATGTGTTTTAATCATATGTTAACAAGAGGTAACAAGAAGTGATTTAATTTTTCAAAAAAAAAAAAAACGAGGCAAGGAGAAGTGGCAGGCAACTGGAGCAGGCCAGCCCTTTAATTGAAATAGTCTTTCATGATTTGCAAGTAGACTTTTTTCTTTGGAAGTTGAAATTAAATTGATTAAAAGACCCTCAAAGAGGGAGTACAAGCAACAAGGAATGTACCTTGACCAGATTAACGATTGCAGACCTACTAAAGACCAATTCTAAAGAGCACAAAGTCTGAACTAAAGAAATAAAGACATGATTTGTGCATGCGCCATGTGATGTGATCTGTTAACCTAGCATTGGGCATGTAGTTTGGTAAGTGGTCTCTGATAAATGAGAATCCTCTCAAGTTACAACGCCATTGGTTGTTCTGGACGATCTTTTTAGCATTCTTAGTCAGTATGTGTCTTAAGACCTTGTGCGTAATGGACTTTGTCAGAGTTTATGAAATTTTCTCTCAAATTCCAGAAACTGGAGGCTTTTTAGTGTTGAGGGTGAATCCATCTCATTCTTATGACTCCCTATCACTGAACAACTTACATATTCGCTTGATAATTTGCTTTTTGTTCATTAGTTGTACCCTTGTAAGTCACGGGCCTCCTTGCTTAGAGACAAATTTCAAGCCATATGACCTTAGAGTTCTTGCTTGTCCTTGCATCATCAGATCAAAGAGTTATTTGTGATCTTCTCAATTGATTTACTAAGTTTTTGGGAGGCATGATATGTGAGCTCTAATAGTTGTGCATGCTATTGAGAATTGTGCTGACTAATTGCAATCTCCTTACCTAAGGTATAAGCTTATTCTGCTAATAACCAATTCTTTTATTAGTCACATTAAAAAGTGTAAGCAATCTCTATGGTGATTGGAATGCCCAAATACTTGAGAGAGACATATTAAAGTTGGCAATATGAAATTCTTGAAAGTTCCTTAGCTAGGTTGGAGAATCCCATAGAGAAATGGAGCTTACTTTTGGAGTAGTTAATGCTCAACTTATGCATCCTTTTAAAAACATGTAAAGAGTTCTGTACGGATTGCATAGAGAGCTTATCAATCTAGCTTAAGAGAATCAGATCATCATCAAAAGCAAGGTTAAATAGTTTGATTTCCTTGCATTTAGTATGATATTTGAAGTTACAACTTCGTTTAATGTCAAAAGAATTAACCTAGATAGAATCTCCATGCATAGGGTGTAAAAAGTAAAGGGATAAATGATCTCCTTTTTTTTCCAAGGTAAAAATGGTATTGCACTGGAAAAAATTACAACATGAAACAGGCATACCTGAGAAAGATACAGGAAAAGGAAAACGCCCAGATCAACAAATTGTTAGGAGGGCATCAAAAGGAAACAACCCAACTACCAAACAAGTAGAAGGGAGAGCCATGGAGGCTGGTCGGCTGCCACCCCAAAGTCCAAAAGAGCAAAGCCAACCAGACCCTCGCCACCAATAGATCCGGCAGGGATTCCTAGTACATCCGATAAGAACAACGCATGCAAGAGGAATCCAACGGATTAAAAGGTGATGAGATCCACCGGGTAGAGACGGTAAAGGATTTTATAGACCATGGTCTTGATCTTGGCGACCACAGCAGGAACAGAAAAAGCAGCCGCCTCCATCACCACCGCATTCCGAATTTTCCACAGCGTATAGACGGTTGTGAGAAAAGCTTGTTTCACGGCCTTACACCGAAGTAACGCACCCCGATGGGAGGCCCGAATCCAGCAAACAGAGCTACTGAGAGTAGATATGGCACGGGAAAGACCGAGCCAACTGCGAATAGAAGTCCAGACGGCCTTGGAGAACGAACAAGCAAAGTAAAGGTGATTAATAGATTCATCAAAAACACCACACAGGGGACATAACCGATCAATATCAAGGTATAGCAAGCGATCCTTGGTAGGGAGGCGGTTGAGCAAACATAACCACGCTATAAAGGAAAACTTAGGGGGGATATAGCTCTGCCAGATCAACGCCATCCAGGGCCGAGGGTGACGCTTAGGACGGAGGAGTTCATAAATCTGTCCGGAGGGCAGAAGGCCATTAACACAGAGGGCTTGGACGCCCTAGACCACCGAAGATCGGCCACCCAAGGCAGTGAGGATGGTATCCTTAATCGCCGCTAAACGCTTAAAGAGGGGGGAGTCCCGGGAATGCGACTGCCAATCCCAAACCGAAGTACCTCGCAGGTGATAAGTGTGCATCCAACGAGCCCATAATGAAGTAGCCTCACCATGCAAATTCCACAGAGCCGTAGCTAATAATGCATCGTTCCAGAGTTTGCCATGGCACAAGCTTAAACCGCCCTCATTTTTAGGGCCACAGAGATTATCCCATGCTACACGAAAATGGCGGCCACCCCAGAGAAAGAGCCGGCAAAGGGAAGTGATCCAATCAAGGATAGTGGTTGGAAGGGGGAGAACTTGCATCTAGAAGGAGAGCACACCTTGAATCACTGATTGCACGAGAACTAAGCGGCCAGCATACGACAAGCTTTTCTCCCGCCAGGCAACAAGGTAGGTCTCAACAGTAGTGAGGAGGGAAGAGTACTGAGCCACTGAAATCTGGAGAGGGGCCAACAAAACACCAAGGTACCGAATGGGGAAGAGGCCTTCGGAAAAATAAACCAACTGCAGGAGGGCATCCTTATCACCACCATGAACACCACCAAGGAAGATGTTGGATTTAATAGGATTGATCGTTAGGCCAGCTACAGCACTTAAAGCCCGCAAACTGTCAAGCAATAGTCGAATCGAGGGGACATCGCCCCCGGGAAAATAGCATTAAGTCATCAGCGAAGACCAGGTGGGAGATGCCCAGGTGTTGGCACTTCGGGTGAAAATTAAAAGGCCCTGTGGCAATCGACGTCTTGAGGTAACGAGACAAGTACTCCAGGCACAGAAGAAATAAGGAAGGGGACATGGGGTCCCCCTATCGAAGGCCCCGCCGTCCACGGAACATGCCCTGGAGAGTACCATTGAGAGACACCGAATACGAAGCTGTTGTCACACAGGCCAAGACCCACCGTATAAACCGGGTCGGGAACTCCAGGCCGCACAGCATGGCATGAAGGAAGTCCCATGACACTGAATCATAAACTTTCGAAATATCAACTTTAATGAGACAGCGGGGGGAGATCCGTTTTCTACTATAACCGCGCACTAACTCTTGAGCCAAGAACACATTGTCACGTAACCGACGACCACCAACAAACGCAGATTGAGCGGGATCAACGATACTGTCAAGCTCCTAGGCCAACCTCCCCGTCAACAGTTTAGTGATGACTTTATAAACCATGTTTAAGCAAGAAATGGGCCGGAAATCAGCCACCCGGGGTCGAGCATTCTTAGGAATCAACGCCAAGGCCGTATGATTAAGCCGACGAAGGAGTTTACCCTTCCGGAAAAATTCCTGAACCGCAGCACAAACACTTGACCCCACAACATGCCATTGATGTTGGAAGAAACCCGCAGAGTACCCATCCGGACCCGGGGATTTGTCACTGTCAATGCTGAACATGGCCTGCCGGATGTCGTCAACAGAGAACAGGGCTAGCAGGCGGGAGTGAGCAGCAGGGCCAAGGATAGGGCCATTAGATAGCACGACAGGGTCCACCCGGGAACAAGAGGGAACCGTCCCAAATAACGAAGCAAAATGCGTAACAAGCAGATCCGACACCTCCTGAAGGGAGGATGTTTCCGAGCCATCGTCCCGGGTAAGATGAGTGATCATTTTGTTTCTACACCGTTTGCGAGCTAAGGCATGGAAATATTTGGTACCCTTATCAGCTTCTTGGAGATGGGTACAATTAGCTTTCTGCCTATAAAAAAGCCGTTCAGCATCTTGAAGGAAGACAGCCTGCGTCCGAAGAGAGTTCACCCGAACTCGCAAGGCCTCATCCTCAGGACATGCTAAGAAGTCCTGATAACGACATTGAAACTCCCTTTGGGCCGCCTGGGCTCTGGAGGATATGCATCCAAACTCCTGCCAATTGAGCCACCGGAGGGGCGATTTTAAAGCCGCCAACTTAGAGCACAATGAGTATTGAGCATGGCCAACCACCTCCGTACGCCACACAGTTTCAACCAGAGCCGGGAAAGCTAAGTGTAAGGTCCATATAGTGAAGAATTTAAAGGGCTTAACCCCAGATAACTCCAGTTGATGAAGATCAACAACAAGAGGACAATGATCAGATTCAGCAAGCATAGGGAGAGTGAGAGCAGAACAAGGAAGGCATCGAACCGCCCACTCCTGATTAAGCATAACACGGTCCAGGCGAGCCCAACGCCTATTTTGATGCCAGGTAAAGAAATCACCGCTAGAGGGAGCATCCTCAAACCCATGGAGCAGCCGGAAATCAAGGAGGTCTTTCAGGTAGTAAGCCGCGAAAGGAAGACAGCCCTTCCTCTCAGAAGCATCACAGACACAATTAAAATCGCCCAAAACCATCCACAAGGAGGACCTTGGGGAGCAAGGCGAGTTAATTCCAGCCAAAGCTCCTGGCGCTCACAGACAGTATATAATCCATAGACACAAGAGACA
>JAOQMR010000009.1:3949063-3961893 GCA_027563865.1 Erythroxylum pelleterianum | reverse complement strand
CCCACACTTAAACATCACATTATCCCTATTGTGATACAAAAAGGTAAAAGAGGGATATAAGACATAAAATAACACAAACAAGAACAAACATTAAAACTAAAAGACATTAAACTAACAAGCAGTAAAAATAATAAAAAGGAAAGGGATAGAAAATACGGTACAAAAGTGTGGGTGGTGATTGCGTTGATGTGGTGTGAAGCATGACAATAAACATGGCATATTACATTGAGGAGCGGTGAGCAATTGTAGGGAATAAAAATATAACAGATTGAAAAGTAGGCCTATGTACACAAAACAAACAGATTAAGTCGAGTTTCACTTAAAAAAACAAATAACAAGTTGAAAAACAAAACATAAATTGTATGGGTTGCCTCCCATTTGGCGCTTCTTTAATGTCTTTTAGTTGGACACCTCAATTGTTATGCTTAAGGTGGATCGCTCAAAGTGAGCGATTCCACTATTTTCTTCTCTTAATTGGGATTTTTCTCCAAGAATTTCCCAACCTCTCCCTCAGTTGCATCGACCAGCAATTGGTAGCATTCATCACTCTCTTTAACCAAATCCGGCTCCTTTTCTTCTTCTTTTTGAAGGTGAAATCAAAATATGCAACATTAATTTGATCAATGAAAGAATAATCTTCAAAAATAGTAGTTGTAGAAATAGGTTCAACATTAAAGATTGAAAATTCTACTGTTTCTCCCAAAACAATCATGCTTAGTTTCCAGTTCTTCACATCAATCAAGGTATTGATAATGGCATGAAAGGCCTCCTTAGGAGTATGGTGTTTTCTTTCCTTTGCTTTTTAACCTCTTCCATGTCTAGGACAACAAAATCTATAAGAATAATTAATTCTCCAATCTTCACTAATACATCCTCCATTACATTTTTCAGATAACGAATTGACTTATCAGATAATTGCAGACACATGTTTGTAGGTCTTAACTGTCCTAGATTCAATTTATTATAAATTGATTGAGGCACAAAGTTTATACCCGCCCTAAGGTCAAGCATAGCCTCATCACCATTACCCATTGATAATGGCACAAGAAAAATCTCTTCTATGAATGTCATACTTTATCTTAAACCCAACGCATAGAGAATAACAAAACATGGATAACCACCAACGAAGCTAAACAAAGTGACACAAATCATATCCTACATATAATGTCAAGTACATAGGGAAGAGAAAACTTGATCATATCCTATATACAAATGTATAATAGAATTGTACATGAAAACAATTATTGTCTACATGTTATTGTACCCAATAATCAAACCCATTTAAAGAAGATAAAATAATTTACGTAAATGTAACATTGCTAGGGCAAAGGAATAAAGTGAATATTAAAACATCATAAATTTATATGCAAAAATTAGAAGGGAGCATGACTCATTACCTACTTCGGTCTTCAATCAAAGCACATGTATGTTTCAGATCTCAAAAAATCTTACCGACCATTCACCTCCAACGCCAAAAGAGAGATCTCACACTCACACTACTAAGAAGGCACAAGCGAGATTGGAGTAAAGGCACATGCATTAAGTGATGATGCATCTAGGGATTGGAGTGAAGGCATAACTGAGAGAAGAAAAAGTGGGTAAAACATGTGTTCATAAAAATCGTTGATTTTAGGGTTAAAGAGTTTTTCGTTTAAGTCGAAATTTAAACAAAATTAATTATTTTTTCTTAAATTTCACCTGGCCTAGACAATAAATTAGGTCTATTAACGTGGCATCTAAACACTAATTGACCTGCATGTAACGGCGTGTGTAATCACGTCCTAATTTTCGTCCAAAAAAGTCTTAAATTGAGCAAACTCGTGAAATTTTAACCCTTCATTGAGCAGGTTTCAAGTTTAAGTCCTAAAATGATCAAACTCAAAAAGGTTAAGGTCCAATTTGGGCTTTTAGCCAATACGAGAAGATTGTACTTAGAAATTGTAAAAGAAAATAAAGAAGGCCGAAGAAGAACTACGAGGAGGTTATCAAAAATAATATGGCTCTATTAAAACTTACCGAGGGCGTGATCTCAATTGAAAACTTTGGCAACTAAGATACTAGTAAAAGATCTTGCATAGAAAGATCCTTCTCTTTCTCATAAGTCTTTTAAACCTTTTCTTTCGAGTCTTATTTCTTGTATTTAGGCTAAACATTTAATATGTAGTACTTATTTCTTAATTATTTAACATAAACATTTCCTTACGTAACCTAAATATTTTCTTGTAATGACTTATTTTATTTATTTATTTATTTGTCTGCTTTCTTGTTTGTGTATTATTTACTTATTTTATTCTTTATTTTATTCTTAATCTTATTCTATATTTATTGCATTACCACTGGGCCCCCCAAAATTTACATAATTTAAATATTTTTAATTTTTAATATATATATATATATATACATACATACATATATACAAGGACAGAGTTATTTAAGGGTTAATGGTGCATTGGGCCCCCCAAAATTTTAAAAAATAAATATTTGGGCCCTCCTATCTTAAATTCCTGGCTTCGTGATTTGTTTTATTACTTATTTTTATATCTTTCTTCTACATATTTATTTATTTATTCTTAATATCTTTTATGTCTTTTATTTTTTTATTTTTAAGTATTAGTTTATTATTTTTATTTATTTTTATTTTTTACTTGAATCTGTCGGAACAATCTCTTTATAAATTTAAAACTGCATAGTTTTAGACTTTCTAAAACCTTGAATATTAGTGAGACATTAACTATGACATTATTTTTAAAATTCTGGTTGGTATCTTAGAATTAAGTTTAAAATTTTGTTACCATTAATCGTTTAATCGAGCTGCTCGTACGAATTAAACCAAACAAGTTGATTTTGATTACTCGTACCACGTAGCATTTCCTTTAGACAGAATAACACAGATGTAGGAGGCGGGCGGACTATTCGCAGGGATGGTTAGATCGGTAATAGCGGCAGCCAAAAGCGTTAATGACGAGCGCAAACTAAGGAGAAAGAGAAATTGCAAAGACGCTTCACATTAGCAGTTCCATGCACACTGGTCCTAACTAAATGAAAAGGGTACGCGAACTCATGTGTCCAACAAACCTTGAATTTTTTTTTTTTTTGTCTACTCTCTTTTTCTCATATATTGAAGAACTGGGTTTATTTACAAATTGCTTTGCTTACTTTTGCTTGTTCAACTGGGATTTAGTTGACTTGAGACTGTCGAAGCAATGCTTGTTAAGATTAGTTGTGATTGTCATGCTTTGTGCTTGTGATGATCAGCAAATGGCTGGAGTGCTGCCGAGAATCGTGAGGAATTTAAAAGATGAAGTTGTTTTGCGCTTGCCTATTTTACCCAGCAGGTATTTATCTGTTGGTAGCAGACCATTAGTAGATAAGGCTGTTGAAGATGGGGAACTACGTGTGTTCGTGGTTGCTGGAGAGGTTTCGGGCGACACTATTGGGTCTCGTCTTATGGCCTCCTTGAAAAAGCTCTGCCCTGTTCCTGTTCGCTTTTCAGGTGTTGGGGGGTAAACAACTGTCTCTGCACTTAAAACACTTGAAAATTTCCCCATTATAGTTAATGATTTTCAGAGGATGAGTATGAAGCCAAGTGGTAGGCACCCCCTTCTAGGTAGCAAGAGGTCCTGGGTTCAACTTTACAACCCCTGCTCTAAGGACATAGTGCTCTTCTAGGAAACATAAAAATGGTTTAATCTAGTAAGTTAATCTCTAGAAGTAGATGGCATGTAAACAGGTAAAGATCATGATCTAATGCTTGCTTTTTTGCTGATAATATATTGGTAAAGCGCGTTCATCTGTTCTTTCTTTCTTCTGAATGTTATGTGCTCTACAGATTTGAGTATCGTTAGGAGTACAAGTGATTGCTGTTTCTACTTAATTTGCAGAAGTTTTACGAATATGTGGATCTAGAATATGCTTTCTTTAAAATTATATTTTTATGTGCATAAGGTCAATGATGGCTAAGGAAGGATTGGAATCTCTTTTTCCTATTGAAGATATTGCTGTGATGGGAATATGGGAGCTGTTACCCCATTTGAATAATTTTAGGGTGAGTATATAGGGTGAATTATCATACTTTCTTCAATGAATCAAATCTAATTAAACAATATCTTTTAAATGTCAGGTTAAGTTGAAAAAATCAATTGAGTATGTCTTTTGTTTTCAACCTCATGTTGTTGTGACGGTGGATTCCAAGGGTTTTTCTTTTCGTCTTCTAAAGCAGTTGCGAGGTAATGTGAACCGCCCTCTTTGTATTACCATCTCTGCTTGCATATCACTTATGCATAAGTCTACTGGTAGGAAAACTGGAGAAATGGTTTTTGCAGCTAGATGCAATCAACAAGGAAAGAATTACCCAGTACACTACCATTACGTGGCACCTTCATTTTGGGCATGGAAAGGTGGGAAAGCGAGACTTAGAGGCCTTGCAAATTTTGTGGATCATATTTTCTGTATACTGCCAAACGAGGACACAGTTTGTAAATCTAACGGGGTGGATGCAACCTTTGTCGGCCACCCCATTTTAGAAGATGTTTTGGAGTTGAACTCGGTATGTATTTGTCTTTTAATAACTTTTGGTAATTGATTAGTAGTTTTTGTATATTTGATCTATAGATGCATTATGTTCCTAAGAAAGATTTAATCTTCAAGCTTATGTGAGTTTGTTTTTATAAAAGATTTGGTTGCTCTAGAAAACTTTTTTGCTATATTTGTTGGATATAAGTAGTCATTCAAATTGTAACCAATCTAATGCCCATTAATGTACGAATCATATTTGAAATTGACTATCACCTTGTTTGGGAGAAATTATAGCAAGGACTATATGTTCAATCTAGTGATCAATCATCTAGTGGATTTTATATACTTACAACAGGTTAGGCAGGCACTCCACCTACATGGGGAGTCCTAGAGAATAAGAAGTGTTAAAATCAACATGAAAACTTTTCTTTTATTGTAGAGTAATTTATAGATAAACGCAAGCCCTTTAATGGGCATGCCTTTTTCTTAATTTTTCTTTTCGTTGCTTGTATATTTTTTTTCACCGTACTGGTATGTGCAGTTACATACTCTTTGAAATTACTCAGTTCTTTGTGTTTTCGTTGATGCTAATACTTTATTATGTATTAACCCATTTGGGTATCATATTTAGGGAAAGCAGCCACATGGATGGAGGATACAGAAGGATTGTGAATATTTTAGAAGTAAATATGCAGTGCCTTCAGGTAATGTGAAATGTGAGGCATAGTTTGATTTCCTGTGATAAGTATATATATGTTTATCAATCAGACAATGCTTAATGTCATAGTTCTACTAATGTGTACTTAAGGAGCTTGATTAATAGGAACAATCACCCTAGATCTCAGTGGTTAAACTTCTTATGTCTTAAATCTTTATTATATGTAGAAAAGAGCTCTTTGGTGAACATATTATGTATTGACACTTCAAGTTTGCATTTGGTAGATGCCACAGTCATATCCTTGCTCCCTGGAAGCCGATTACAAGAAGTTAGCCGGATGCTTTCCATTTTTACCAAGACTATAGAGCTGATAAAAGAATCCTTCCCCAAATTGTTGACAATCATTCACGTGGCTCCCAATCAGCACGTGGAGAACTATATAAATGAAGTCACTCAAAAGTGGCCTGGGCCAACAGTATTGATTCCAGGAGGAAATCTACATCTTAAATACTGTGCATTCAGTGTAAGTCTCCTATTTATTTTTATCTGTAGTGAACGTTCATATATTTAAATCAAATAAAAAGAAAGGTTTATAGCCGTTTATGAATGAAATTCCTAGAGAGTACAACTTTATCCAATTCAGTGTTTCCCAGTTCCTGTAAATCCCATTCTGAAGATGCAAAAGAGGGTAAAATAACTTTGTTGGACGTTTCATTCGCATCACCAGATCGCTTGGTGTAGTTAATTGCCATTGACTGTACTTGATTTCCCTTTTCTGTAGAATTCAGCTGTAGCAGATACTATAAATAAATACCTTATATTTTTCCATTTTTCTATTTTGTCTTCCCTACCTCCCAAGAGTATGTACCTGGGCGCATATGTCTGACGGAACTAAATAGCTATATTGTTTCCTGTTTTGAGAACCCTGCTAACTTAATACCGAATGCAAAGCTTCTCATTTACCATTCCTAGTGTGTAGATTTGGAAAACATGAGCTAGATAGTTGTAAACTTCATTGTTGTTGCTGGATTGAACTCAATGCCTTGCAGGCCAGCAAGGTGGCGTTATGTACTTCAGGAACAGTGGCTATGGAATTGCAGCTTGCACGCTTACCCTGTGTAGTTGCTTATCGAGCCCATCTTTTGACTGAATGGATAATTAAGCATAAAGCAAAGATACCCTACATGTCTCTTCCCAATATACTCATGGATTCTGCTATAATTCCTGAAGCTCTTTTTCAAAGATGCACAGCCACGAATCTATCTTCTATGCTTATGTAAGATCTGCTTGCCTCTGAAGTTGTGATTTTTCTTCCTATTTCCAGTATGTGATTAACAGGGTGTGAAAGAAAAGCAAAAATTCCAGTATTTCTGGTTCATTGAATGTTGACTTGGTAATTGCATGAGCTCAATTTAATGATTTCCTTGTTTACTTTTCTGACTTGATATTTATGCTCCACTGCAGGGAACTAATGAATAACAAGGCACTCCAAGAAGAACAGATTGTTAGTGCTGAAAAGGTAATGAGACTACTGACTCCTTCTAAACAAGTTATGAACTACTTGGAAGAGCAGGATGGGAAGTGGAATTCTGCAACTTTTACTCCAAGCATGATAGCCGCGTCTACTATGCTATGCTATGTAAAAAACTGAATGGTTCAGAAAACGACCTTTTTTTTTTTTTGGCTTGAGTAGTCGTGGGTCTAGGTGAAACACACTTTACAAGGCGTTTTGTAAATTTGGGAGGTGATTAATTTTAGTTAGGTTTTCAGTCTATGGAAGAAAATGAAGAATCCTGATGTCTTATATGTATGCCGTTGGTCACCTAAGAAGTTAGGCACTCACATGTATCAATTGCTTATTACATATAAGACAGAGTAATATTGGACTGGACACCTTTTAGTGTAGTTTAGTTTCCTAATTGTTCATTTGGCCTCGTTTTATCCCCATTCCCATTATGTACTTGTTTTCTGTTAATGCGAGAAATAGGATCCATGCGAGTCTTACTCTTAAAGTCAAGGCAAAGGGATGTCACATCAGGCTATTCAGCCTGCATGGATTTAGACCATGCGAAATTCTCGGCTTCAGAATGACACTTGCTTGGAGACCATGATCACACAACTCCTTATTAATAGTAAATCTATCATGACAGCAATCTTTATATCACATCACCCGAGCTTCAAAAGAACCATAACAAAACACCCACTGCCTCTGGCTACGTACATCAACTATGATCAGAGACTAATTAGCTATATCACCTTCTTCAACTACAAAGAACACCGTCAACAATGGCAATGTCAAAAGGGTTTATCAAAATTTGTCTCATTGCACTTTTGGTTTCCCCGCTCTTCATAAGGGTAACTTCTGCTGCTTGTGGTGATATAGGTGACCCAAATAACCCCCAGAGTTGCAACGCCCAAGATGACGACGACGATGATTTTGATGATACATACAAGGTTGTCAATAGAGTTTCCATTACGGCGCCAAATTCATCACCTGCGCAAGATTCAGAATCAAGTACAGTTGCAGACCCAGACCCAAATGTTGACAGTATAGAAACAGAGATGTATGTAATGGGACACTAGTGATGAGCTGCTAATGCCTTTTGTCGCTTCTGTTCTGTCAGCTTTCGTTGATTTGTTCTCTTGTTCCTAGCCTTATCCTTCCCTTTTGCTGTTGCTTTAGTATTTGATTGAGGTAGGTAGAATTTTAAGATCCCATGGAATTTCCAGAAGAAAAAAGGAATAGACTTGGATTCACTTAACTAGCACGGTATCTGCTCCCCTCACCCTTTCTGTTGCGAGTTTATTTGAGTTCTCCCTTAATAATTGAATTGCTGTCCATTGAGCTTAGACAGGTAGAATAGAACCCGCTTCGCGTTCTTCTTCTCTCATTCCGTATTGTTCGTTTCTCTCCCTCTTCTGAAGTACACTACCAGAAAAATAACGTTTACCAACAGAATATTCTATCGGAGAATTCGATATATCCGTCGGAAATTATATTTACCGACGGAAAGCGACGAAAGACGAAACCGTCGTCAACAAGGCTGTTGCTATTACTTACCGACGGACAAGCGTCCGTCTGTGTATTATCAATGGCCAACCGACGAAAAATAATCCGTTGTTATTATGTACCGACGGACATTAAAATCTTCATGAGCTAAATGATAAGAAACAAATAATAAGTGTACTGTAAAGCATTTCTAAAACAGCAACCTCCGGTGAGAGCTCCACTTAAACGCAAGGTTTGAGATTATAAAGTATTTTCCGAAATATGAAAATCTAGGTCTATTTTGATGTTTTCTTGTCTCCAAAATTTTTGAAAAACATACAAAAATAGTTTTTAATTTTGTTTCTATCTTTTTTTAATGAAAAGAAACTTTATTAAATAACTTTACAAGAGTAATTTAAAAAAATAAGGGATATGAATATGTAGGTAATACTAGGACCTTAGCTAACGTAACGTGACAAACTATCTAACAAGATTTATAGCATAATCTCTATTGACGTATTGTGTCATAACACTACTTAAAATAACGAGACCTAAAATTATAGTAGTGATGAGTCTAGATCGATCTCGCATTTTTCGTCTTCTTTTATCATTCTGTACTATTCGTTTTTCTCTCTCTTTCTAAAGTAACCTTTAATGAGCTAAACTAGTGGCGAAGCCAGGAATTTGTTTCAGGGAGGGCAAGGTATATATATATAGTTTTTTTCAGGGGGGCAAAGTGGAATTTGCATACACAGTGAACGCCCTTAACTCTATATACATATATATTTTCTTTTAAAAAATTTTTTTTCAGGGGGGGCATTTGCCCACCCTCCCTTCTATGTAGCTTCGCTACTGAGCTAAACAATAAGAAACAAAGAACAAGTATACTGTAAAGTATTTCTAAAGCAGCAACTCCCACTAAGAGCTCGCTTAAACACGAGGTTCTATTTCTATTTTGATGTTTTGCTATCCCCAAAATTTTTTACAACCATACAAAAATTGTTTTAATTTTCTTTTTATCTTTTTTAAATCAAAAGAAACTTTATTAAATAACTCTACAAGAGTAATTAAAAAATAAGGGGTATGAATATGTAGGTAATACTAGGACCTTAGCTAACGTAAAGTGACAAACGATCCAACAAGATGTTTAACATAATATGTAATAGCCCATTTCTACACTTAGGAATTAAACTGCTAAATTAAGTCATATGAGAATATATAAAGTGTATTTCATTTGCATGCATTATATTCGCATACATACATGAATCATACTTTAGAGGCATTGTAAAGATAGTTTATGCACTCAATTGATTTATTCCGAGGTATGAAAGATTTTAAATGTTTATAATGTGATTACATGATTGTGTGTTATTTATGTCTTGAATTTTGGTTTGATGGATTAAATTAGTGAATTGAAAATTAATTTTACATTTGAGTGATTGATAAAGTAATATGAGTATCTAGTATAGGAAAGATGTTGAATAGAAAGATAAATTAATACATGAAAATTTAGGTTGACTTGACCTATAAAATAGTGACACATGGCATTAGTAATAGTGTGACACATGACTTGATTAAATAAGTGACAAATGGTAGCTTAATTGGGTGACAAATGATCTAGTGATTATGAGACAAATGGAGTAATTATGGAGTGAAAAATGGTAGTTGAAGGATGAGACATGTGGTATGGATCTTGGCATGACTTACACCCACGATTTTACTCTTGAAAGACCATTGCTTTGTCTTGTTTTAACCATATGCTTTCTTCTTCTTCTTGCCACCGACCCTTACACTTTGAGTTTTTCGCAAATTTCTACACTTTTCTACTCCAAAATATCTACAGCCTTCATTTTGGGATTGAAACCCCTTTCTATTTCCATCTTGTTCTTGGAGTATCCTTGCTTGCTGGAAGATTAAGTTAACTTAAAGGTTGAGGTGGAATTAGGGCTAATCAAGTATGTGATTTTTTATCTCTTTGGTATGATAAAATAGAAACATTCATGATGATTAAATTAAGATGAGTGATGTGTAGGGTTGATGTTGAATTGTGCTGGAATTTCATGGATGAATGTATGGTTTCTGTTTTGTTTTTGATGCTTGAAAATAGTGGATTATATGGATGGTTTAGGTTTAGATTTGAAATGTAAATGATGATGTAACTATGCAGAAAAATGGGTGTATTGGGGGTGTTCCTGAAATTGACAAATTAGGGTTATAAATTTATATGTATGAAGGTGAATGATAGTTCTATTTTGATTGTGATGCATGAAAGACTATGATTTATGAGTTATCAATTAAATGATTTTGAGTTGGAATTTGGAGATGAATTGATGAAAAAATGAAGTATAATTTAGGTATAACTGAGGTATGATCAATGGATTAGTATGATGGTGTTAGAATTTGGAAAAATATTGAAGGAAGGGAATGATGAACCGTCGGTTCACCCATCCCATGATCGTGGAAGCAGTATGAGCTCCTTCCTAAGATCGTGGGAAATGTCCTAGAGAAGAAAAGTTTTTATTTTGTCTTTCCACGATCGTGGAAAGGTACCAACGATCGTGGGAAATGCTTGGGAAATGAAAAACTTTGTTTTGTGTGATTATTGAACCGACTAAGGATAAGTTACTTTACTTTGGTATATTTGGATTTGATTAAGGTTTAAAATGAACCTAGAAAGTTGTTTGATTGATTGATTAAGGTTTTGATAAGTTTAGGTTGATAATTGATGTTAAAATTAAGGAATGGATTGTTTGATATCAATGTATATGAATTTGGGAAGTATGAGTTGTTAAATGAATGAAGGTGTTTTTATGAATGCAAGTGTGAATAAAAGGATATGAACAATGTAAATTAGGTATGATTGAAGGAGAATTGAGAAGTTGTGAAAGTATAGAATGTTAGGAAGTGATGGATAAATGTATGATTGAATGAATTTAGAGTAATCGAGATTTCTTGAGGCATAACCTAATTGCAAGCAAGTTATATACAAGCTATAATGAATGAGCAAGATTTGTGAATAAGGATATAAACCTGGAGAAAGTCAATTGAGCATGCATTGAACATAACATGTATACATGTGTATGATTGAGTATTCATTTGATTAAACAAGTTAGTAATGTATATATATGTGTGTATTGCATGATATAGAAGCACAAATTGACCAACCGCATCCAGAGATTACCGGATTGTCAAAGAAATAGTTATTTTGGAGTATACTGTGAGTCAACTTAGGTGTTCTCTCACCATAATCTAATTACTTTGTTTAAAATTCAGTTATTGAATTGCTACTCATGTAATTGTGATAATTCTGGACCATCATTTGTCTGAGGAGATTGATATTCGAGAATGTATTAGAAGTCTTTTGTAAATGTATGTGAATATGGAAATATGTGTTCTCAATTGAATGTTGAATGTCAGATTTAGATATGAAGAATTGTAACATCCCGTTACCTATGGGAAGGGTAAAAATAGGAAATATAAGTGAACAGTGAGAGCTTAGTAATGCAATTGCATGTTCATGCATTATGTGACATACATATCTTGTGAAAAATGAATTTATTGCACATGAAATTTTTGTACATGCATTCATTGACATTCCCAGTCTATTTGGTTATAAATGTGATTGTTTGAGAAATGTGAGTTATTAATCTTAAAAATTGATTTGAAAAGTGACATTAATGATTTTGTAATTCTGAAGAATTTTAGGATATTTTTCCGAAATTTTTTGGGGTAAATCCTGGACTAGGAAAAATGCCAAGTGACAGACTAATTGATAAGTGGTAGTAGAATTTATTGTTAAATGTTGGCATTTTGGATACATGGCTTGAGGATTTTTTGACAAGTGTTATTTCATTGGGACTTGGGTTTGAATTGATTAGATTAAGAAGGAATTAAGGTTAAATGCTTAGGGTTTTGCCATGTGGCAAATTCTAAACCAAGTATTTAGTTAAACTACTCTAAGTTACATTCATTGAAGCCCTCCTCATGCTTACTCACGACACCCTCTCTTCTAAGTTAATTGAAGTTTTGTTTTGAGCTTTTCTCTTCTCTTCTTCTTGCATCACCCTTCTCTTCTTCTTCTTCTTGAACTTGGATCACTCAAAGCCTAGCTATCATCTTTTTCTTGCTTCCTTGCCAACTTACTCTCTCTTCCTTGCTTACCATAAAAATTCCTCTCTCTACACCCCTTTGGAGATGATGATCGTTGGTGATGGTTGAAGCTAGGTCTTGGTAGATTTCTTGAAGGAATCCAAGCTTGATCAAGTAAGTTTTGTGTTATATGTCATGGATATGGTAAAATTGAAGTTAGTATGATGAGGATTTGATGATTGAGTTTTGCTTGTGTATGTATCTAAATTGATGCTAATAGTTGTTCATGTTGTGTTTTAAGTATGTATGTTGAGTCTAATTCATGAAAATGTATAGAGAGAGTTAGAAATTTGAATGATGTGTTAAAGGAGGGTTTTGGATGAGTATACATAGAAATGCCCTGTTTTTGATTGTGATAAGTTATGGATCATGACTTGTTTGTGAGTAATATCTTAAGTTGAATTGAGTAGTGAATGATGGGAGAAGGAATGGAGGTAATGAACTAGGTATAAGATGGATTAGATGAGTTAAATGTTAAGAATGAATATGTGAAAATCTGGAAATTTGCAATAGCTTGAT
>JAOQMR010000009.1:3919230-3936823 GCA_027563865.1 Erythroxylum pelleterianum | reverse complement strand
TTTTCTGCTTCTCGATTTCTCCGAGCCAAACACGACAGCACGTACGTAATTAAAAGGGCACGCGGTTCACGTTAGCATACAATTGTACCTAACGCAAAAACGCGCAGCATTATCCTATATAAACTGATTTAAAAGAAAAAACTCGGGAGAGAAAAAATATTCGTCAATAGTTGTTGAGGTAAAGATCGAAACATGGTCTAGATTCTGAATCTGGGTTCGATTTATTTCGACTTAGTATTGTTTTTTTGACTGAGGAAATGATCGGAAACCAAATTAACACCATTTGATGGCTGTTTGGATGCTTGCAAACTGCTGTTTTGTTGGTCTCTACTTGTGGTTTCCTTCATTTCGACTTGAGATTCCGTCTTAAATGTAATTAGGATTCTTGAATTTCAATGGCTCTAAAATTGTTGATGTGTTTTGATGTTTTTCTGCAGAATTTCGGCTGAAAGTTTCGAGTTTTTAAGGATAAGAAATTGGGGGCATCTCTGCGCGCTATTAAAGTGTAAAGATTCTTGCGCATCTCTAATTCTATTTCTTCTTAGTTTGATTGGTTTTTGAATTTGAAGATAAATTCTAATTCTGAGGAAAGAAGTTGGAAGAAAAGAACGAGATCCTTCTTTGAATTCGGATTCAGTTCTTCATCAAAAGATAAATCTTTGATCAATATCTTTTAAATAGTGATGCGTGTAGGCTTTTTATTTCTTTACTTATAATATAGTATTTTTGTTCTCTTCATCTACACAAAGAAGTCAGTTCGCTGAGTACATAAAGGCAGTTAGGCTTTAATCCTTTAACATGTCCAGTTATTTTTATGGAATTCTTAGCAGTTAGCTTTGAACAGCAAAGTATAATATATTCTGGTTCTCATGAAACGTCATCCTTCTCACTAGAAATCAGCCTTTCCTTTTTCAGTTTTTAGTTAACTAACTTGGGCGGGACTTCTCCCTCCCAAGGCCCTCTAATGGGAATGAAACCAGACCCTGTTTGGGACAAGGTGGTTTTGCTGCCTACCTCATTCTTGTTCCCTCAGCTTTTGGCACATCTCTTTTTCTGCTTCTGGTATTGTCTCCTTCATTTTTCGTCACTCTTGAGTTCCCTCCTTTGCCATTTCTACTCCTACTCTTACTTCTTCCAACCAAGCCCTCCAAGTAGGTACTTCTCCTTCTGAACCTCAGATCAACCCGTCTTTGAACTCCACTTCTCAACTCAATCTCCTTAACAGTCAATGAGATCCTTTCCAAACTAGTTCCTATCTCTTTCATCAAGCTTATGCCTGGAGTGAAAGGAGCCCTCCATTTCCTAGTTTGGCCTTAACTCTGAATCCCAAACACCGGTTGCCAGAACTTGGTGCAATGTAGTGAGTGACTTTGGTGAACATGGGAAGCACAATTATATTACTCAAATGCAAGTAGATGGGAACCAAATGGTCTTGCCACCATTTTATTGATGAAAGGTCATCTTTCCCCTAAAAGCTAATGGCAAAGACTAAATGGGAGAAACTTGGACCGGAGAAGACTTTAATTAATAAAGAGGATATTTTTTCTTTTCAAGTTCAATTGTGAGTAAGTCTTGGAGACCAACAATGAGAGTTCTTAATGCTTGAAGTTGCAATGAAATCATGAGGTTGGATCCTACTCTAACCAATAAGCTAGATTCCTGTGATCGGGCTATTGCTAGTTACACAAACCTCAAGGAGAAGTTAGAATAGGAGGCCCATGTGCAAACTGTTGTGGCGTAAGAGAAAGTGACTAGTGGTTCCGATGTGGAAAACTCTATTGAGGCGCAAGAGGTTTGAAAATAAGGTGTTGCTTCTAATACCAATCAAGTAGATTTAGCGAGGACTCACAGCCTAACTATTGAGGAAGAGATCAAGCATGATACTATTAAAATGGTTACTTTTTATTGTGGTCCCGAAGAGTCAACAAGCAACTGTGTCCCTAGTCAAATTTATAATGACTTAGGAGCTTCCAATCAGTAGAATAAGGATCTTGGGCCAGATTTGTTGACTAATAGCATTCCAACTTCAAATTATCTTGTACTTAGTCATTCTAGTTCTTTTAAAACTAATTCTAGTTCCTTTAAAACAAATTAATCCTTGATGTCCCTTTTGGTTTGAAATTTTAGAGGACTCAATAGTTCCAATAAGCAATAATTTGCTAAGTCTCTATTGCTAGACAGGAAGCCTATTCTTATAGGCCTTTTGGAAAAAAGGATGAAAGCCAATTCTTGTAGAGATAATTTATGGTTTTTTAGGAAGAAATGGAATACTATCTCCAACCATCAACAACACTATATTGGCAAGGTTGTTGTTTCTTTTGACATAGACAAGATCCAAGTCCTTAACTCCTTTCTTATAGTTCTGGTGATTCATCTGACCATTTCAATTTTAAATTTTCCCTTTTCCATTAGTTTATTAATCATTTATGTTGTTAATTTAGCTCTTCAAAGGAATGCCTTTTGGAAGGACTTGAAGCAAATCCATGCTATTAATCAAAGTCCATGGATTCTTCTAGGTTAACTGAAAAATATATGCTAATGAGACTGAAGGTAAGAAGTTGAACCATAGACACTTGAATGATGATATTAGAACTTGTGCTAGCCAAATAGGTATCATTGACTTATCCTTTGGAGGACAATTCTTCACTTGGAATAATAGAAAAAGAGGTGATTGACTAATAAGGAAGAAATTGGATAGGAAATGGTGAACCTAGAATGGATGAACAATTTTTCCTCAAGCCAAGCACTCTTTGACGACTCTATTTACTCAGATCATTCCTTCATAGAAATTCTCATTATGATAGGCAAGTAGGCCTATCAAATCTCCATTTAGGTTTAAAAATTATCTTATCAAGTACAAGAGGTTTGAAGATGCTGTTAGAAAAACTATGTAGATCCTTGTTGCGGGATGAAAAGCCTACTAGTGCATGTGATAATTCTTAAACCTATAAGTTGCCCACTTTAGCTTAAACCTAAAGAAAATTCCAGGACTTGATGATTTAATGCTTTATTTTTCTAGAAGACATGGAGCATCATTGGTGACATGGTTTTTGAAGTAGTTATGGAATTCTTTTCCAAATGGAAAATTTTAAGAAAGATGAATAAAACCTATGTTTGCTTGATTCCTGAGATAGCTACCCCTAATTCCTTGCAAGACTTTTTAAGAAATATATTGTTACAATGTGCTCTACAAAATTATATAAAATGTTCTTTCTTCTGGGCTAAAAGAAGCTTTAAAGTATCTCATTAACCCCAATTAAAGTGCTTTTATCAAACGGAGAAACAATGGAGATTACATTCTCCTAGTTTAAGAATTCTTCAAGAATTATCAAAATAAGCTATC
Organism: Erythroxylum pelleterianum; assembly: GCA_027563865.1. Lineage (NCBI taxonomy): Eukaryota > Viridiplantae > Streptophyta > Magnoliopsida > Malpighiales > Erythroxylaceae > Erythroxylum > Erythroxylum pelleterianum. The sequence goes on along the minus strand of JAOQMR010000009.1, from coordinate 3,933,480 downwards.
TATTAGTAGTTGTTCATTGAAAATTGACTTTCATAAAGCATTTGACTTAATTAATTAGAAGTTCCTAATCAACTGCCTTGATGTGTTTGGATTCCTTATGCTTTTCATTGAATGGATATAGTTATGCATCTTTACAACTTCATAAAATATTCTTGTGAATGGAGAGCCAACAAGGGTATTAAATAGGGCTAAAGGAGGCAAGGGAATCCTTTATGCCCTTACCTTTTCACTTTTGATATTGAGGTACTCTTTTATCATTTCTCAAAACATTAAGTTTAGTGTAAAATTAAGATATCATTAAAAATGCAAAGAGCTTAAGCTTTTAAACTTAGCACTTACAAATGATTTATATTTGCTTACTGTTGCAGACCCCCACTTAATCTAAATCTTCTCGAGTTCCCTACAATCCTTCTCCAAGCTTTCAGGCCTAACCATTAATTCTAGGAAAAGCAAGTTATGTGTCTCTATAGGATCTCAGAATGTAGCCTAGTCTTCAAACTTTGCAAGCGCCATTTGAATATCTTGGAATCCCCATCTCCACAAGAAACCATCATATAGGGATTGCTTACTTCTATTTGATTCCATTCAAAAGAGGGTAAGCAATTGGCAAAACATATTCCTCTTCTTTGTAGGCAAGCTATAACTCATTTTCTTAGTCCTAAGTAACTTGCACACCTATTGGAGATCTCATCTAATCCTCCTAAATAATCCAATTAAGGCCATTGAAAGAATTATCAAGAATTTTCTTTGATCATGTGATGTGAATAAGACAACAACAGCTAAGGTTAAATAGTATGATCTTTGCCATACAAAGGAGGAGGAGGTCTTGGGATTGTACCTAAAAAAGACACGAATAAAATGCTCATTATCGAGAGGATATGGAGGCTATTCATTGACAAAGAATCCATTAAAGTTAACTAGATGCATTCTAACCATTTAGCTGACATTAGTATTTGGAATTTGAAAATCAAGAATGAGAGCTCTTAGACACTTAATCAGATGCTGAGAGTGAAAGATTCAATTATTCAAGAAGTAAAATGGTTAGTTGGTGATGGACATGATATTTGGTTTTGGTATGACAATTATAAGGAACTGGGTGCATTATACAAAAGACCAAAACTAAGTTCAATAAGACACAGGCTACTTGATGAAGCCAAAGTGAAGGAGATAATTAATGTATAGGGATGGAATTGCTAGATTAGAGGATTCTCCACAATTAGAGCTGACCTCCCAGAGATTCTCCACAATTAGAGCTGACCTCCCAGATTAACATTCTAATCCTAATTCATCTGGTTCTATAATATGGTTAAGGTACAAATCAAGAAGCTTCACTAAGAAATCTTGTTTGTAAGTTAATAGGAAGCAAAACTAGATGGCTAGCTGGTTTGAATTGATATTGTCTAAATATAACCTGCTGAAGGTATCTTTTATCTTATGACTTGTTTGTCAAACAAAGGCTAAGAAAAAGGATAGAATCAGGGGGCCCAAATCTCAGTTGTCAACTTTGCAATATTGCCTCATAATCCATTAATCACCTTTTCTTTGATTGCCAATTCTCTTCTGCTTTATGGAAACATATTCAAGGCCTCTATCACAACTTTCATTCAGCTGCAGAACGGTCAAGAATAGTTGAATGGGCTAGGAACTAGAGGAGTCAGGCTAAAGAAGATTCTTATGTCTTCATGATCACTTTCAGTTGTGGCATTTATGCTATGTGGAAAGAGAAGAATCTTATAGTACTCCAAGATAAGCTTCTAGATTGCGTCACTTTCATCTTCAAAAAACTAAATTGTATAAGAGAAATTATCCTATCTTACAAGGTGCATATCAAGGCTAGCATTGGGATGAAAACCAGACGGAACCTTCCTGATGATGATGCACTTGGATGGAAAAAGTTGATTGGAACTTGAACCTGGAAGTCATCAACTGCGCATTTCCCTCCATGGGACTGTCTTCCTGATTTTTCACTCTTCTGGAGATGTCCTAACAGAACCTCTAAGAGGACATCCTATATTAATTCTACTCTGGACACCTGAGTAGTAACTGATAGATTTAAGCTGAGAAGTAGCTTGATTTCTATCAGTAAGTCTTAGTTAGCTTCATTTCAATCTGGCTTTTAGTTGGCTTATAGTTTTGCTGTTAATTCTTGTTTCCAGGCTTCATTTAACTTTTCAGTCTTGTTTCGAATTGCAATTTGCTTTTGGTCTCATAATTAAATTCAATTTTCAGAAGAGAAAAGTATGTTATTGTGTACAATGGAAGTTAAGTAGTTAGCAAAGGTATTGCTTTTAGATTTCCAGGATGTGCGTAAAGTTATAGAGGCCTAACTCTTTCATATAAGCATACCTTTACGCATTCAAATGTGGACAGAGAATATTGACTGATGGGTTTTTTTATTTTCCCTGTGTTATTTCAATTTTCTGCAGCAAAACATGGAAAGTATAAAATCCATCCTCAGCATAGTAGTTACATGGAGGGGAAACAAGTATATTGTGCAACTGGAATCTGATTCATCTCTCAAAGAGCTAGGGGATGAACTACTGAGGTTGACTGATGTCAAGGCAGATACCATGCAGCTAATTGTCCCACAATTTGCTAATAAAATTTCAAAACTTCTGTCTCCTTTTTCTGATGAGCACTCAAAACTAAGTTTGCAGGAGGCTTCAATAACTGAGGTGCTATTTTTGTAGCCCCCAAAATTCTCCGAGTACAGTTGATGATAGCTGTAGTTGCATTTGCTGTGGTACAGGATTTCTCATTAGTCTTCCCCATGCTGACACATGATGCTTTTATTTATCGTATGTGAACAAAATGGGCTTAATATACTATGTTCATGCATGCATTTCCTGCCCCTTTAATCATGTATTCATGAATCATCTTAGTACTAGAAGACTTGGTACAAGTAAGAATTTAATTAGTTCTGTAATTCTTTTAGGATAAATTCTTGCACCAAGTATTCTGGTACTATCATAGTTGATATATGGAATCATAATTAAGGTTTATTTGACCTAGGTGAAGGACATGCGTTCCCCATGACTTGTCATCAAATCTTAAAGCTCAGCTTAGTTTATGCATATATGAAGATGATGTCCCACTTCCTAAGCAAACAACTACTCTCTCTCTTTTGAATCCAATGCCAATTTTGCATATTCCTTTTTTAACAGGGGAAGTCTATCAGAATGATGGGAGTTTCTGTGGATGAGGTTAATAAACTTCTGGAAAATGCAAAGGTTGATCAACGAATTGCTGGATTTGATGAAGAAGAAAGGAGAATGAAACAGAGAATATCAGATAGACCAACTGCATTAAAACTTCCACAAGGACCTTATATATTTTGTGATTTTCGCACACTTCAGATTCCTGGGGTTGAGGTATGTTTTTTTGTTGTATTTTCTATCTTTCTCCATAAAGGGGCACAGAGCCGTAATTGATTAAACAATATATGTTGACTGATGCTGGATGAAATTTTATTATTTTTCACAATGGCTCCTGTGTATGCACTAATTCACCACTTTTTTGAGTGTTAGGCAAGACTGGCCTTTGTATCAAAGGTTAATCCTTATTTACTACAGGTGGTATTTGCATGTCCATAATGATACCTGGTTAGATAAAGTCACTGTAACAGGTTTGCTTTTGGTCTTAAATTAATCAGATCGACTATTTCCATGCAACTTCTAGCCAGAACAGCTAATTGTTGCATATAGAGGATGATCTAATAGTCATGAACGACAAAACAGTAATACCTACCATTAGAGTGCCATCACATTGGAGTCCTTAAAGCAGCTGAAATTGCATTAAATATCATCAATTTATAAAATAGAGATGTGTTTAAGGTGCAAAGGGCATCTTGATTGTAAATTTCAAATTTTCAACTGTATACTTGGTTCTTGCTTCTTTTCAGTTGAACCCTCCAGCTTCAGAGGCATTGAAAAGAATGCATATGCTTGCTGCAGATCCTGGAATTATTGCGATTATGAACAAGGTAACACTAGACAAATCTTTTCTATTTCATAAGGATACCTTATCCATTCATCCTTAAAGCATCTCATCCTCTTAATGTTTATCTTTCAAAGCATCACTGGCGTATAGGTATCATGACTGAGATGGCTCCAGTTGGTTATGTAGGTGTAAGCCCCAAGTGCATTCTTGGTTACAACAAGGTAACTACTAATTTGTAGCAGAGTTTGCTTGTATAGCTGCAGTAAGTATTTGATTGTATAAATGTTATAGTATTCTTGCCGACTCTAATTGCTGTTGTTGCAGAACCATGGAGAGGAGATATCTTTGCGTCTTCGAACTGATGACCTCAAGGGCTTCCGAAAATATGAAAGCATAAAGAAAACTCTTCTGCATGAACTTGTATGTCCAAAAGAATTGATCTTTTCTTGATATTGCTCCTGTACATGAACTATCGACTTCTCAATTAAATGCTCTTATTGTTGTTCTTACTTTTTATTAGAGGGTTTTACAAAGAAACACATTCTTTTCCATCAGAATGAATACGTAAAATAATTAATTTTATTTAAGTATACCTCCTTTTTATGAAACTAGTGAATCTTTTGGAAAATGAAGAAATTTTCTTCTCATTCAGGCTCACATGGTATATTCTGAGCATGATGCAAACTTCTATTCTCTGGATAAACAGGTAAAGTCTTGAGTTTATTTTATGCTTGAAGGTACAGTTATTCCATAAACCTTGTTGAAGTTAAATTACTTCTCTCTAAAATGTCTGGCACAGCTCAACCAAGAAGCTGCTAGTTTGGATTGGACGAAATCAAGGGGACATAACTTGAGCAGAGTCAAACATCCTGAACATGATACTGAAACTTTCTATGTGGAAGAGAGTAGAAGCGTCTCTCAAAAGCTTGGGGGAAGTATATCAGATCAGTTAGCAAGTGCTCGTGAAGCTTCAGTGGCAGCTGCATGCCGGCGTCTAGCAAATGCTCCTGTAAACGGTTCAATGGAAACTGAATTGCTAGGAGAACCTGATCCTGATGATTCTAGCTTAATCTTGCCTGTAAGAGTAAATAAAAATACTGAAAGAAGTTTGAGACTTAATCATGAGTTGGACTGTAATGAACATTCTTTAGATCAAGATATGTATGAACCTGATGCTGATGGTTTTCAGGGTAATTACCATCTGGATATGGAGAAATTGAGCAGTAAGATGGAGCCCAGCTATGATATTGTTGAACCTGATCCAGATGACGTGGAAGCAACGCCAGATAAATTGAGAGACCAAGCTTACATCAATAAGGCTTCTAAAGAACTTGATTCAGATGAGTGTCATGCAAAATTTCTCTACTCAGATCCTAATGCTGATAATGGGCTTGTTGCTTTGTGGGATTCATCAAATATGCAAATTGATGACCCAGATCCAGATGATGTAGAAAGACAGAGATGCTATGAGTCTCTGACTGCTGTGTGGGGTCGTCTACTGAAAGCCATTGAGACACTAAGAACTGAAATTGAAATTACAGAGTCGACTATGAACCTTGAAACTCTCTTAAAGAAGATCAAGTATGCTTTTCTAACTTGGTGATGTCATTTAGTTGATGTTGTTTAGTATGTTGAGGAGCATTATTGTAACAAATTGTTGTGCTTGTAAAGCCCTCGTGAGAGTTGACATTGCACAAATATCCAAAATTTTGTGATGCTTTTTCTTTCATGTTCTGGCTTGTTTCCTGCATTTATGGCTGCTTAAAAGTTTTTCACGTTGCTGACAGGAATGAGATTGAACACCCTAATTCAATAAAATCCAAGAGGTTGTGTGAGGTATGGTCATTGCTTTCTATGGGATTCCTCCAGTTTCATTTGTAATCCTTCTTTAGTGCTTCTTAATGAACATGATAATGACAATTCTCCCCCATTAGGGAAAGGAGAACCTGTACAGGAGGATGGGGTCTATCAAGTCCAACACTGAACCTGACCAAGATGATGAGCCGGATCCAGATGATCTAGATATACAGAGACTTGAAAATCCTGTTTCTGTTGTTTGTGATCATTTGCAGAAGGTCATTGAGACACTGGGAGCTGAAATTAAACCTGTGAAAGCAATTGTGGACCTGCAAGCTCTTTTAAAGATAATCAGGTATGCTTTTTCTAACTTGATTGTTTATTCTATTTTTGTCGGTTATGTATATCAAGGAGCCTTGAAGTTTAGAACAGCTCCTTAATAGATGGTCCTATTAAGGAGCCTCTAATAACTATATAACAGCTCATTGCAGAAAGTATGAGTATTTTACAACTGTAAAAAAAAATTTACTGGATGCTCTAGATTCTTGTTCAGCGAGTTCCTGCTATTTGATACTAGTAAATGTTTGAATTTCCTCCAATTGGTGGCAGGAATGTGATCAAATGCCCTGATGTAAAGAAATTCGAGGCACTTGGTGAGGTATGATTATCACTATTGACAAGTTTCCTTTCTGTATCATTCTGAATCTCAAATGTAATTCTTTCTATTGTAAATACATATGAACCAGCAGGAGATGGGGAACCTGAACAATGAAGTGGGGCTTAGGAAGACCATTTTTGAACCTCATCCAGTTGATTTGGAAATTATAGAGGACGGTTTAAGAGATGAAGCCCACATTAATAAGGCTTCTATAGAACCTGGTCCTCATCAATGTGAAGAACACGTAATTGTGCAGTCAGAGCTTGATCGTGATGATACTTCAGTACCCTCTCAGAAAGTATCAAATATGCTGATTGATGAACCAGATCCAGATGATCAAGAAATTAAGAGAATCCAAGACCCAGTTACTGCTGTTTGTGGCCGGCTGCAGAAGGCCATGGGCACACTGAGATCTGAACTTAATTCTCCTGATGCAATTATGGTTATGCAAACTCTTTTGAAGATAATCAGGTATAAATTCCTATTTATCTTTGTTTGATTATTGATATACAAATGTTTATATCCCCCAGCATAGGTACAAGGACGTTGTGCTAATACTCTGATTCTAGATTTTTCTTTTCCTGGTCTCCTGCTACTAATGAAGCATGAATTATTCCAACTGTTGTAGGAATGTGATTGAACACCCTAGTGAGCTGAAATTCAGGAGACTTCGAAAGGCATGATTATTACTGCCTTTGGGATCTTTTCTAGTCTTATCAAAATTCTTATTTAGTCCTCTGATCAAATTGTCTCAATTGTAATGCAGGCCAACTCCTTAATGCAGAAGAATGTAACCAATCACAAAGGTTTGTCTTTCTTATTTTGTTTCCCTAAAGTTAAAGTTGAATGATATCCACTACAGAAATGAGACTTCAAAAGTTCAAGTTATGTCAATTTGAGGATGTCATATTTGTTTGCTTGCTATAGCTGGCAGATGTTATTTGGATTATGTTCCTGAACGGCTTCTTTTGATTCCAGCTGCAATGGAAATTCTGCGTTTGGTTGGATTTAGTGAAGATGTTATCTGTGATGAAGTTGGTAAAGTGGAAACCTATATCGTGTTAAAGCGGAATGATCCAGGCTTGTTATGGCTTGCCAAATCATCCCTCGAAGCATGCATAGCCTAGAAGTCATGTGACAACCAAGGTATTGAATGCCTAAGATGAAAGAAGAGTCGCCATTGGGAACTTGTGTTCATGTACAAACTGTCCAGTATTATACTTGTTCAGAAACCTACTGGATCATGAACATATTCAATAATGTCAATTTAACATCAGCTGTAAATAAGCATTGATCATGACTGTAAAATTATGAACTTTTCCTTTTATTTGAATATAAATTTTTATTTTTGATGAATAATATTTTTGGATGAATAACAAATTTGGGTGAATACTATTTCTGCTTAAATAGTGATTTTGGGGACTTAATCTTAAAAAAAAGTTGAAAATATCCAAAATAGGTAATAGATCGAAAATAAATTCAAATTAGTGGATTTCGAGAGTTTCGAAAGTTTAGAATTAATGTCTTTTAAGAAAAATAAAGACTATTGCAAAAATAGTGAGTGCATTTAAATTGTTTTATATGAATAATTCTTTGCAAAAGAATTGATGACATGATTTTAAATTATACATTAAATTGTACGATCATGAGTTTTATTAGTATTGTTACTGATATAAAATCCTCTCATAATTGATTTCGAAATAATATGAATTGTAAATGTATGAGTTGCTTTTCATTTACTAAGTGGTTTAAATTCTATGCCAAAAGGTAAAGTACTAAGACAAAAAAAAAAGGTTTTTAGCTTATAGTACACTGTTAGCTTTTATACATGTTATTATATTGGTCAGAGTATTCCAATCATGTATGCTAGTGTTTGAGGGGCGTCAGTTACTAACAGTGGGTGGTATTGTGTATGTTAGTAGTCCAGTGAGTTTCTTTCTGCAAGTATGGAGTATATATAGTGTTGGCCAAAATTGCTACGAGTAAGTGACGTAGAACTAGCTCCGTAACTATCAATTTATAGCGGTCAACCTATTACGAGTAAGCGAAATAGATCCAACTCAGTAACTAGTAGTTAACTAGTCACCGGTAAGTGATGTGGAACTATCTCTGTAACTATCAATTTATAGCAGTCAACTTATTACGAGTAAACAATATAGAACCAACTCCGTAACTAGTGGTTAACTAGTCGCTGGTAAGTGATGCAAAACTAACTTCGTGACTTTATACCTAGGGTGCCATATGTGATTTGAGAAATTTGGTTTCAGGAAACATATATGCTAAGAAGTACGGAAACGGACACGCGACACGCGACACAAAACCGACACGGACATGGGGACACACCAATTTCTAAAATTTGGTGGGCACAGACACGACATATATATATATATATATATATATATATTATAAAATTTAAAATTAAGAAAAAATTCAGAATTTATAATATGATATATATTGATTGATGTATTTCAAGACTTCTAATATCTTGATAGTTCATACATATTTTGTACTTTATAAGCCCCTCTCAGGAGCATATATATGCATTCTTCGTGGGTGTCCGTATCCGACACGGACACGTGTTTGACACACGAACATGACTCTATTTAGCCATGTCCGTGCTTCTTAACATATATGTTTTATATTTGTATTGTATCATACGAAATGAAATGAATTTGTTTTAAGGATGTTTAAATTGTTAAATATGATTTGAACACAAAAGTTAACCCTCTTTGTGCTCGTTTAACTCACATTTTATTTTCTGTTTTTAAAATAAATCCTCGCAGGTTTACGTTCAGGGGTTTCAGCAACAGGGCCTCCACCTCTCGAGTAGTTAGCTTTATCTCGTGTTGTTGTGTAGGCATTATTGCCTTGTAAATACTTTTTGAGAGCTGTTGCACATCTATAAATATGTTTTGAATGTATTTTGTGTAAAGATCACGTATTTATGAAGGTTTTTAAATTAAATGCATGAATATGTTTTTAGCTTTTTTTAAAATCAATTGATTTATTGTTTGAGATTGCTTATGAGTAGATTTGAAGTCCAAAATTTGTACTGAAGAATTTGGTGTGAATATATATGTGTTTCAAACTTTTACAAGAACTTTGGAAATTTTGGGAATATCAAAATGTAGTCATTATGCTGTCGAAATTTTTAATAAACTGATTTAAAAATAATTCCACTGCTTATATTTATTAATATTGAGTTAAAGCTTTTTTGATAAAAAGGGCAATAGGCTTAGATCCATGGAAATTTTCCAACTGGATCAGATATCAATTGGAGGGCCACTGTGAGGTACCGGGTAAGCCGCCTAATCGTTTTAGGATAAATGATAGTTTAAAAATTATTACTTGCTCATGAAGCATTATTCTTGTAAACTAGTAGCTACATAAATTTCGATGCTGTGTTGCTAATACAGAAACAAGAGTTGAGACAAAATGTCATCGTTTGAATGCTATACATTTGGTGATTGTTTGATGTTAAGATGTTGACAGTGTGCCCGTTATGTTACTTGCATAGTAGCTAGCCATTCATTCATTGTGCTTAAGTGAAAGCTGTGTCGCTTGGCCTGTTTTGTAACTTTGGTGACTTAACAGCAACTGCCAGGAGAATATCAGTGTGTGAAAGAATCGTGAAATTAAGGCACTTAGGAGCTACTTTTGGGATTTTATTTTTTGTTTATGTATTTCCTTTTTGAGTATTAATTAAACTTACGGATACCGTTTCGTACCAGTCGGTACATACCATACCGACTGTGGAACGGAATGGTATCCGTTATTACGGTACTGGCCTTGAATACCGGTCGGTACTGTAGGTTTTCTGTCAGACCTAAGGACTTCTTTGCAAATTTTAAAAATTTAACCTAAATCTACCCAACCCCCCTCCCCCTTCCAGACGCCCTACTCCTTCAAACCACTCGAACCTTCTCGCTCGCCCTTCTCCTTCTCCGTCACCTTCTTCTCCTTCTCTCTTTGTCTCCGTTGCCTTCTTCTCTTTCTCTGTCTGTCCCCTTGTCTTCTTCTCTGTCTCCAGATCCACAGTCCAGTCTCCACACTCTCATTTTTTGTTTCTCTTGCTCTCACTGTCTCACCGCCTCACTTCTTCACCACCGCCGCGTTCTCTCTCTCTCTCTCTTTGTTGTCTTCATCTCCGACTGGTGAATGGTCCGATGGATAGATATCCACACTCTCATCCTCCCATATCCACACCAGCATTAGAGAACAGAGATTGTTCCTCGACCCGCCGCGTCTTCGTGTCCCCTAAAGACGCCACCGTCGTCGGCACTGCACGTCTGAAGGAGGAGAGATCGTTGCAACGTCACACCGCCAATCTGTGCAGCTCGAAGCGATCTGATCCCTTAGTGAAGGCCCAACTCGATGACCCGACCGGCACCAACCTGAAGACCCAAAGATTGTAAAATTTTTTGGGGTGTGTTTTTTGAGTTATCAAATATTTTCCTGCTTAAATCTTAATTGCATTTTTTTGTATTGGATAATTGGATTGGATGTTGGATTTGTGAAAATTTTAGAATATGGACATTTTCTGAGATGTATGTTTTACGTGTATTTGGTCGATTATAGTACTGTGGAATAGAAATGAAGTTGAATTGTTGAAATGTTGAATGATATTGGTTCTGGTATTGTGGATTGTGGTTCTGTTATGGTATTGTGGGTGGTTGCTTTTCAGATTTACCTGGGTTGGAATTTGGAAATGGAAATTAGTGATTACGAAACTGTAATTTGGAATTTTGGAAATGGAAATGGAGTTGAATTCACAGTGAATGATGTATTGGTTATATTGAATTAAAGAATGGTTTAAGTTTATATTTATGGTAAGTTTTTGGATGAATGATATGTATGTATTATGCACGGCTTAACAATGTTGATTATCAAAATTGAAAGTTGATAATCAACATTTAAATTTAAATGTAAAATTGATAATCAAATGTAAAATTAATTGAGTATAAAATTATGCAATTGGAAATTAATAATAATTCGGTTGTAGTTAATAATAATATTTGCCTATTTGGGTATTAGTTTTGGGTAAATAATTAATTGAGTATAAAATATGTTAAACTTTAATTATTTGGTAATATATATGTGTAGGGTTTCATAAATATTTATAATTGGTAATGTGTGAAAGTACAAAGTAGTAATGTAATAAATGTATCCAAAAAGAACTTTTTGTTGTCAAATTGTGAATATGTTGTGGACTTGTAGATTCCAATCATTTATACTTACACTTATTAATGTCAATTAAAAATTGTAAAAGCAACATATATATTTAAGAATGAAAATAAAATGGTGTAGATAATATTGTGGTTTGTTAGAAATGAAAAGAAGATTCAAAGCTTTAAATAAGAAATTTTTTTTCCATAGAAGCTATATCCTTCATCTTGATCCTCATGTTATGAATATATGTTTCAACTTGATCATAATGTTATGAATATATGTGTATGAACAATTGTATAAAATATGTCATTCATTATTTGGCAATTATGTAAATCATAACATACCCTTCAACTTGATCCTCATTTTTGAAACTTTGAATTGAAATTATTGGAAATTGTTAGAAATGAAAATTGTTTATGTATGATTTGTGGAAGTTGGAAATGGAAATTGTTGAAAGTTGTTAGAAATGGAAATTGGTTTATAAATATATTGTGATTGTTGGAAATTGAATTGGGAATTATTGAAAATTGTTAGAAATGGAAATTGGTTTATGAATGTATTGTGACTGTTGGAAATATAATTAGAATTATGAATGTTTTGTGATTGTTGGAAATGGAAATTGTTGAAAATTGTTAGAAATGGAAATTGGTTTATGAATGTATTATGATTACTGGAAATGGGATTAGAAATTGTTGGAATTGGAAATAGAATTATGATTGCTTTGTGATTATTGTAATTGGAAATTGTTGTAAATGGAAGGACATGGAAATGAAATTATGACTGTTTTGTGATTGTTGGAATTGAAAATTGTTGTAAATGGAAATAGAATTATGATTTTTTTGTGATTGTTGGAATTGGAAATTGTTTGAAATTGAAATGGAATTATGATTGTTTTGTGATTGTTGGAATTGAAAATTGTTGTAAAAACGGAAATAGAAATATGATTGTTTTGTGATTGTTGGAATTGCAAATTGTTAGAAATGGAAATTGGTTTATGAATGTATTGTGATTATTGGAAATGGAATTAGAAATGGTTGGAAATGGAAATGGAATTATGAATGTTTTGTAATTGTTGGAAATGGAAATTTTTGAAAATTGTTGAAAATGGAAATTTTTGATGTATGTTTTGTGTTATTATATATATTGAATGTTTTGAATTGTTAGCTCTTGACTTATAGTGAATTGTGTTCCATGAAATTGAATTGTGTGTAATGTAATCATACAAAATGAGTTATATTATATAAGATGGATATGCATATTGTGTACTGAAATTATTTGTTATTTATTTTTATGTGTACAAATAAATGGAAGAAAGTTCAAGTACTTCTGATCAACCCACTTCAAGAAGGTTCAATGATCTAGCTTAGGCTCATGCTGCATTAGTTTCCAGTATGAGGAACTATACCATTTGCTTGTTTTGTAGCAAGTATTTAAAAGGTGGAGGAATCACCCTATTAAAAACACATTTAGCTGGGGTTAAAGGAGATGTGGAACCGTGTAAAAAAATAAGTCATGATGTGAAGTAGCAGATGAAAACATTGCTTGATGAATATTAATATGAGAGAAATAGAAGACAAAGATAGAATTTTGAAATTGGTAGTGGAAGTTCATTTTCTAGTTTCCGTGGTGATTTTGAAAATGTAAGGTGGAAGTGGTAGTGGTGGTAGTGGTACTGGTAGTGTTCCATCTCAGGCTTAAGAAGAATTTGATATTAGGAAGAGAAAAAGGCAGGTAACTAGCTTCTTTGCACCATGAATAACTTTTGGAGCCCAACCTTCAATTCGTAGTGTAATGCAATCAAGAGATGCGGATCACAATGTTGATATGGCAGTAGCTAGACGGTGGTATGATATAGGTTTGTCATTCAATGCTTCTCAGTCTCATTATTATCAACCTATGATGGATGCAATAGTCTCTTATGATCCAAGATACATGGTCCTTCCATTGATGACTTAAGAGGTAAACTTTTGAGTTGTACTGTTTATGAAATTAAAAGTTATTTGGCTAAAAGAAGAGTAAATTGGGGTACTTATGGATGTTCAATTATGTGTGATGGTTGGACAAATAGGAGACAAGAGCCTATTATAAATTTTTTGGTTTATTCTTCAAATGGCTATATGTTTTTGAAATCTATTGATGCATTTGACCTTGTTAGAAATATTGAGACTTTGTTTGAGATATTTGATGAAGTTGTGAATCAAGTAGGGACGGAAAACATTATTCAGTTTATTACTGACATTGATTTCGCTTATAAAGTGGCAGGAAAAAGGTTACAGAATACGTATAATTCATTTTTTTGGATTCGTTTGTTAAGTCAAGAAGACTTTACTTCTATTAATTTTGATGACAATCAAATAATAATAATCTTGGAAATATATGAATTGTTTTGATAAGTTTGTTAAGTGTGCAGAAAAATGTAAGTAACACTTAGTCATCCCAGACCATACGTCAGCAATAGACGATACACGTCATAACAGACAAAGCGCAAATAACAGACGAAGCACAAAACACGGACGAAGCGACAAAATTAGACGATACAAAAAGGAAGATACCCTAGAAAGTCAAACGGTTAGTTAGTTGGAGTCAGTTACAGGACTCAACTAAAAAACGGTTTCAATAAGCAGTTTTTTAAGAAGACAGTTGAAGACTTTGGCTATAAATACTAGTCATAGTCGAAGACTAAAATA
>JAOQMR010000009.1:3873926-3897486 GCA_027563865.1 Erythroxylum pelleterianum | reverse complement strand
AGTCCGAATCAATCCGAAGTTTCATTAAACCAATTTACCCGGAAAATGCCATGAATGCATGCCAAAATACTTATGCATAATTAAGTAAATATTTAATAAGAAAATAACAAATATAATTCATACTAACTTCCTTTAATATTCTAACCCCTAATTTGGGGCGCTACAAAATTTATCCAAGAGCATCCCATTTGCCTGTGGAATATTTATTTTACCCATTCCCCTCACACCACACTCATAAATTGAAGCAAATATATCAAAAATTCCCATACCTCTTAAAGGAGTGATCAAAACCATTTTTTCCACTCTACTTGCTTCCCTTTGCATTTGTCTTTGGTCTTCTCCTTCTCTACACATAACACACCCATTCAAACTCATCTTCAACAATTAAATTCACATAGAAAAACCTTAGATGAAGAAGAGGTGAGGAAGAAGTTAACTTTCATATCTATACATGAAATTAACTTACCTTAGACTTCAAATGCACCAATTTCTTGTGTTTCTTTTAAAATCCCCTTTAGAGATCAAATTTACTTTGAATTTTGATGTAGAGAGGAGCTTAAAATTATGACTTTTCGTTATTAGGCCCAACCTCATCTAATCCTATTCATATTTATATGTAAATCTTATGTTATGTGGAGTGACAAATGACTAATTCCCATTGGTTCCTACTTTTCAATTTTCATTAATTACAATTTTGCCACACAATTTTCTTATTCCATCTAATTGCATGCCATATTAATTCATTTAGCATTTTAGCCCATGATAAATTTATATTTATGCATGCATAACACCATTAATGTAAATTATCAAATTACCCCTAACAATTCTATTAATACCGATTATTTCCCGTACTAAGCACTCACTTTTATATTCATTAACACCCATTACGTATACTTTTATAGACATGATGCATTTCTATCAGGGTATAGTTTGGGGCCATAAATTCCCCCTACAATTTTATTTTTAGAGAAATATCCCCTTATAGTTTAATATTTAGGCCAAATACTCCACTTCATCACATTACAAAGAAAACACCAATATTTCCATAATGAATTCCAATAATATTACAAATAAATGGTAGATAGTGTTGTGTGCATTATTACTAATAAAGTTTTTCTTCTTTGCAAATTATTTAATTTCAACATTATGTAGTACACTTATTGTTGACAAGTAACATAATGATAAATATGGTATCAATCTTATAACTATTTAAAGTGGGCTCCTATTACTATCTAGTCAAGAATTAAAATAAAATTATTAATAGATTAATCGATAAAATAAAACAAAACCTAAATAAAGTATTAGCTAAGGAAAATAAAATAAAGTAAATGATAAGTGCTTGATTGAATATATATTTACTCCCTAATGCTTAATGCCTAATTCACATTTTGTTTTAGCTACAAGTTGGAAGAACAAGAACCAAAATGAGCTAAAAATATAGCCTTGATGCCATTTATCGATGTTCAACCTTATTTTCCTTTTTGGAAGCAAAAAGAGTTAAGTTAGGGTGAAAATGGGAGAAAGAATGCAAGAAATGAATTACGACTTACACATTCATGTATAGAACCGTGTAAGTCACTAGAAGTGTGTAGGAGTCAAAGACAATGTTTTAATCACCTATGCAATCTATATAGCTATTTGTGGACTTACATGACAGTTACATGGCTGTTTAGCTCATTATAGATGTGTATGTTTAGGATTTTTGGCAAAATTGACATATACGATCACTTTCACACCTGTGTAGCTAACCGTGAATTGTTACGCAACCCTAATTTTAAGTATAAAAGGACAATAAAGAGGCTAAATTAGGTATGAAGGCATTAGGACTTAAAAGGAGGTAGATTCCTTCCCCTTTTAGACAGCTATGTTGAGTTAAACTTCATCTTTCAATTTTAATAGAGATATCAAGATCGACGATCATGCTTAGGCATTAATTAATCTAGCGATATTATTCTTAAGTATCTTTTGGAATTGATTATGTTATTATATGATTTATGTTTTGGGATTTATGTATGAATGCTTTAGATATTCTAAATAAAGTATTTATATATAAACCCATTGCCAGAATCTAGATTACAATACATAATCATTGTACACCTAATTCTCTTATTGTAAACTAATGGTCGAGCATCATAGAGTTAACATAGCATAGGTTAACCCAAGCTTATGTGGTTGTTGCTTAGATTAATTTATTATCCTATTATATAATGTGGTTGTTACACTAAATTTAAAGAGCTTATTCTAGGTTTTCTAATAGCTAGACCTAATTAAAGAGCTTGTTTTAATTAGATACAAATTAAGAGAAAACTAGGATTAATAAAGGTTATTGTTAATCTAAGGTTAATATTTTTGAAGAGAGTTATAAGAACAACATGATGTTGATTTTGCACATTTGTGTAAAGGTCGAGATTGAATAGATAACTAGATTCGTGAGCCATGGATTAATCATAGCAATTTTATATAGTTTGATTTGATTTACCTTTATTGTGTTAATCAAATTCAACCAACTCCCCCCTAATCCTAAACATTCTCTTATTAATTGAAAAAGGTAAGCCCACACTCTCTGTGGATGCAATCATTGCTTACCATAACCACAAATTTAGTTGTGCACTGCTAGGTACTTTCTAGTGCATTTGCCATAAATAAATAATTAATCAAATAAATAATTAAATTATAATTAATGCTTAGATATGCACTGCCCTTAGTAACGCCCTTGCATTTATGTTCAATAAACTTAGAAGGTATTTATTATTTAGATCAACATAATTTACTACAATATGAAATTGCGCTCTCCTAAACTATAACAACCTATTCTTGAATTGACTAACTCTATTGGTACCTAATGGCACCCAAGAGGAGAGTGACTTGGGTGTGGCTAAATTTGAAAAAAAATTATTATCTAATGAATGCAACTAAACAAAAATCAATATATGATAAAATAACTTAATATAAATTAATAACACAATTAAACAATAACATAAAGAGAGAGAAGATCTATACACACATTAGTAATTTGCTTAATGTTCATACTAAATTAATGCAATTTACTTAGTTCTCTTTATATTTTAGGTCATTGAGGAGATTTGACCTTGGGATAAGATTTATCAAGAATTGGAGCCTATTTCATGTAAAAACTAGAAAAATATAATTCTTTGTTGAATATGGTCTGGAATACAATCGCGTGCTAGACTCTATCCAATAATGGTCAAGTGTAGAAGCAACCATAACCTAGAACACACTTTGGAGAGAGACCTTATTGAATTGAGTAAATTTGGAACAGCAATATGACCCAAGGTCGTACCTCAAACCTTATGCTTATTAGAATAGAAATAAAGAGAACCATGACTTAGGATATAAACGTGCCAAAAATTGTGTCTACTACCCATGAGAAGTATAATATTTCACGACCTAAGGCACAATTTTATCTAAATGATATCTCAAGTAGACCAAACATATTTAAATTATAAAAATCCTAATTTTTAGAAGACTTTTCATATCATAATACTCTTTTCTCTATGAAATGTTAAGGTTAGCTATTGAGAGGTTCATAAGCATTTGAGAGGCTAGTTTTGAATCCATTTTTCATTAAAAAAAATCAAGATTTGAGATTATCTTAACGGATCAAGTTATGAACAACACTAAGATTTTCATGTAGAATTATATTTTCTGTAATGATTTCTTTGGTTTTGTTTATTGTTTTTTAATTAAAAATGATTAGTAGCTAAATATTTTTATGTTTAGATAAAAACCCTAGTATTTATGTCTGGTTGTATTGATTTATTTTGATTTATGAATGGATATATATTTTCAATCTATCTTTGATTTATCTTAATATGGATTTATTCATGCTGAAATTTAAATTTGATCTAAATTCACTTATTGACATTTCAAGAGAACTTGCTTGTAAGTAGACCATGACTTAGATAGAAAGGTCGAATAAGGTTCGGAAAATAGACTTACGTGATCGTTTTAGTATTAATGTCATGGAATGTCACAAAAAATTAACACATTCAAAAGGGGTTGCTTGGTAGTGGTAGAGATATATATTGACCAACCGAAGAGTAGATGTTTGTAACTTGAGAGAATTGAATTTTAATGTCTAGGAAATTATGTCGGTAAAGATAATATATATGTTCTAGATTAATTAGATCATGATAACTAGGATGATATTAGAGTAGGGACGTGATCCTTTGGTCCCTCTACCCTGTACCAACCCTGTGCCACCCCATCTCAGTCATCCATTTATGACATAAATGGATGACTGAGATGGGGTGGCACAGGGAGGGTAGAGGGACCAGAGGATCACGTCCCCATAAATAGATGGCTGAGATGGGATGGCACAAGGTTGGTACAGAGTAGAGGGACCAGAGGATCACGTCTCTACTCTAATATCATTCTAGTTATCCACATAAATGGATGGTTGAGATGAGGTGACACAGGGTTGGTACAGGATAGAGGGACCAGAGGATTTGAGGGGATTAGAGGAAACACTTATCTATGCATTTATTTCTAATTGATCTCTGTATTTAATTATTTGCTTTATTTTTTATTCTCTTCGGTATTATTTAGTTTTGATTTACCTTTGAAAGCTCCTCTTCACACCCATTGGCTTGATGAACGTCATTCTCAATGATTTGAGTTTTGAGTGAAAATCTAAGAATGGTTATCACATAAAGAAGTGTTAGTCAAGTACCATAAAAAGAACAAGCTCAAAACATCGAGGAAATTATGGACACGTTAGAGACACTCTTACTAAGAAACTCCCAGTTAGGAACATCATATGTGAAAATATATAATAAAAAGCATGATGCTATAACCACCTAGTACCCAAGCAAGGAATCTAATGGATAGAAAGCCAAGAATGCAAGTAATAAAGGAATACCATACTAGACAACTAAACATACTACGAAAGGTCATAGGTCATAAAGGAACACCTTACTAGGAAACTAACCTAAGTTCAAAATGGAAGGTTGGAAGCATAAAGTAAAAAAATGCAGGTCATAAAATGGAAATATAAATAATAAAACTATTATGTACTAGGGTCGTTCCTAATATTTTATAAACTCTGGCTAAAGTTAAAAAAAACTATTTTTGCTTATTTTTGGATCTTCATATAAAATAAAAATAAACAAAATATGAGTCCTTTTTGTTATTTTTTATGAAGTTATGAGTAGACCTTATTTTGTTTCATTTTATTTTTTATTTGGACAAAAATATGCCCTATTTTATCATTTATAAAAATGGCCCTAGGGAGGAGCCCATCTTACCCTTGCCTAGGGCCGACCTCTTATGTATGACTCCTTAAGTCAAACAGATTAAAAGGGCACCATTGATTATAAGTTGGTGTACTTGCTGTAAGCTATACTTGAACTTGCCTAAAAAAGGGAAAATAAGTGTCTTTTTGGATGAGCTTATATTAGTAGAGTTTTTGTCGATAGAATTTTTATCAGTAGAATTTTTTGAAAAGAGCTTTTCTAAGAAACCAATTGACTGTTCGGTTGTCATTTTAAAAAAACTTTTTTAAAACAACTTAATATAATGTTGTCTATAACAAGTTGTCCTAGAGAAGTATTTTATGACAAGTTTGGTATGCTCTTATAGAGTTGACTCATAACATTAAACACATATGATATGTTATCCTTTGATCCATTGCCGCCACTCTATGTTTCTAATAGGCGTGATCATATCCTACTTTGGCATTTCTCTATCTAGGGATCCTTATAAATAATTTGTGAAGAATACTGAGAGAGAGGTTGAATTTTAATGATACGACCAAATTTAGCACTATCAACATCCAATATCTGTTTCATTATTGATAAATTCGACCGGTAGTTTCTTTGTAATGCCATGATTGCTCTAATTCATCCGTCTTTTCAATTATTGGATTAGCTTGTAATTTTCACATCATCCGGAGATGAACCATACGAAAGCGGACAAGAAGCAGTACATGTCACGTGTCAATCCCAAAGTCGGCAAACCAAATACCTTGTATGAAATCTCGAAAGCAGGAATTCATTATTACTTTATTATTACGTTAATCCGCAACAAGGAACACTAACGCCTTCACCACTCTTTCAGATTCTCTCGCATGTTAAATTAATTACTTTGATCTTGTGAAAATGTTGTCTTCTTCTTTCTTCTCTGTGTACCCAAAGCTCAGGTCTTTGTATCTGCTCTGCTCCTGTGTTCTTTGTCACATACAAATTGAAGGATAAAGATAACCACTTTTCCGTTGTTCTCACCATCAAATAACATTCTCTTTGTAATATATATATTTTGGAGGCCTTGCTTAGACCGAAGCTTTTGGCATCTCTGATTTGGTTGGTTTGGTGGTTGATTGATTAGCAAACGTTGATATTTGGATTATGAGGAAGAGAGAAAGAGAGAACCCATGTGCGGTATGTGGGCACTACCACAAGTACGAGGAAGGCGAGGTTTGTGGGATTTGCGGCCACCGTATGCCGGACGCCGCCGAGAAATCTCCCCTTCATGTCAGCGCTTTCCCTTCCGAGATCTTGCCAGATTTCCTTTACTTGGGTAGCTACGACAACGCTTCCCGTTCCGAGTTACTCAAGGCCCAGGGGATTTCTCGCGTTCTCAATGTAAAAGCTCGTTGCTTTATCGTTTTCTATACTTTTGCTTAGTCTGGTATCATCGTTGTATGAGTTGGTCGTTATGTACGTTGAATTTGTGGTCCAGTGATGGGATTCATTTAATGCATAAGTTTTTTTGGTTGCAGAAATATTTCTGTGTTTGTTTATCTGATGATGGTTAAGTGATTTAAACTTAGTTCTTGTGTGAGGAGAAGATAGGGTCAGTGTTTTTTTTATTTCAGGGCAATTGGTTCTGTTGTACTGTGGAAACAACGATTTAGAGGGTAGATCGATCAAGTGATCTGCTGCTGTAGAAATTGTGATTGAGGATGAGTAGCTGGTATCTTGAGCCTTTCAATGTTTGGATAAACTAACTCTGAATGAGATTAATAGATTGAAGAAGAGTCAACGATTGCATTGCTTGCCAATGATGGATGAGAATGTCATTTAAGCAACTGGTGATGGGCACCAAAGATCATTGTATTGGATAACACCCATAAACAATCAGTTGATGCTTATGCACCAAGATTGGATTGGCTGATGAATGCTGAATTATTAATTTTCGAGAAGACTTTCTATATTTGTTGGGCGGTAGGGACCTTTGCAGGCACTAATATTCAGGAAGCTATGTAATTGTCATCTTTAACCTCAATTTCACCATGGGATGATTAGTTGAATAGATGCTATCTAGTTGCCTGTGAACTTGTTTGACTATTGGTCTAATCACATTATTGAATCTTTTGTTTTTCAAAAGTAGTTAGGATGAAAGCTTTGGCACAATATGGGTATTTAAATGTGTGCAATTCCATTTATATTTCGAAATTATGTTTGAATGTTTTTACGCTTAGGTGAGGTTGTTGGTTTTGGTCAAAACTTGCACTGTATTTCGTGAGAAAAGGAAATGGCTACGTTTATACGAGATAAAAAATGTCGCATCAAGTTCCACTTGATTTATTGCACTGCTAAATTTTCTTTGTTGTGATAAACATTCATATGTAGAACCTAGTGTAAGCCGTCTTAGGTTGTGAATTAGTTCTAATGTGTAGTTTAGTTGTCAGATGAAGCAACTATTGCTTTCATTTGGTTTCAATGGTAACACTCTTGGATTCACCAGACTTGATATTAGTGACATATTGGTGAAAGGAACAAGTTTGGAAAGGAAGGAACAAATTACATTATATTGCTACTCGTTCCAGTGCCTTTAATGTGAAATATTTCCTAATTGTTTTGCCCTTGAAATATTTCCTTATTGTTTTGCCCTTTGTGATATTCATCCATTGTAATTCATTTCCATGCCTATTAAACATTTGCTTATTGATTAGCATTTGTCATATACTCACATAGCTTATTTTTTCTTTATGCAGACAGTACCGGCTTGCCAAAACCTATACAAGAACTCATTCACCTATCATTGCCTCCAAGATGATAGGACTCTACAATTTGACGATGCAAATCAATTTTTAGGTCAGTTTTATGCCCCAAACATGAAACTCATCAGTCATTAACATGCCCTTTTCTTCATATGAATCATTGACTAAATATACATTCACATAATTTGATTTGGATTAATTTATGTCTCATTTCTTTATTGTTTTTGCTTATGCTTATAGCATTGTCCAGAAAGGTCGTGAAATTTGCTTAACTTCATTATAATGTCTATTATCTTGCTTTGGATTGTGCATATTCTGACCTCTAAACAAATGCTTCTTGTGAGTTCTCTTCATTTCAATGATCAACTATCTCATTTTACTTTCTTCGCTTGGATTATGTCTTGACAGTTTTTTGGTAATTATAGTAGTAATTGCTCAATCTACGGGCATTATAAATCTTTATTAGAATATTGATTAAGGTCTACAGACTTATCAACAAAGTTTTAAGTTCTTTTTTGGAGGGAATTAAAGATTCTTGTAGGTTTGTTAAACTCTCTACTCAAGATTGGTAGTAGAGGCTTGGAAGGAATACTTTGAAAGAGGACTATGTTCTAAAAAGGAAAAACAAAAGCACTTTGAAGACATTGATTTTGTTTGAAGACATTGAATATTGTGTTAGTGATTGAACATACGTGATAAAACAAAAAATTTGTAGGTAATTTATTAGTTTGATGAGTACTAACTATTTTCTTTAGATATGTAAAAAGGATTTTATTGGTCAGCCCGCTTAGGTATGCCTATTCAGTGTGAAGATTATATATTCCCCAGTTAGTGGGATTCCATAATTAGTGGGATTCATATGTTTTAGGTAGTAAATTTAGGAAGGTTTTTATTTTCTTTTTTAGGTGTGCAAGCTGTATGTGTATAAATACCCTATACACTTTCTTTGGAAAATATAAATACCCTATACATTGTTCATAATAAGATGAGCCTTTTCTCCTATGTTTTCCTTATGGTATAAGAGCTTTTGGGTTTTTGAGGAAAATTTTATAGCTGCTGTCATTGCAACTTCAAGCAGCCTCTATTGCTGCGATCTCTAGTCATCGTCCAACCTTCATTGTTGCACTTTTCCAATCAAACCCTATTCCTTTTCATCACTGTGATTTCTTTTTTGCTTTAAATCCTAATCATAGCCTCAGCTAATTTAAACTCTAGTAGCAAAAGCCATGTCTAAAATTGCAGAAATTAATTTTATCACTAACCCAAAGTTCAATCAAAAGGTGAGCTTCCAAATATTATAACAACATACCGATTGAATGGTAAGAACTATCTAAAGTGACCTCAACTAGTACAAACCATCCTCGGAGGTAAAGGAAAACTGAGTCACCTATTGGGAACTAATCTCAAGCAAGGAGAATCAAGTTTCGAATCTTGGGATGCAGAGGACTCTCTTATTATGTCATTGCTTTGGAGTTCTATGACACCTGAAATTAGTGACACCTATATGTTTCTGCCAACAACGAAAGAGATTTGGGAGGTTATTAAACAAACTTACTCCAAGGCTAAGGATGTTGCTTAGGTGTATGAAATGAAGGTAAAAGCTAGAACAACAAGGCAAAGAGGGAAATTAGTCACAAATATGCCAATCCATTACAAAGTTAGTGGTAGGAATTGGATACCTATAGAACTGTTGGCCTAGAGTGTAGTAATTGTTTTGTTAAAGTAAAATCTTTTACTGAAAAGGCTAGGGTGTATTATTTTCTTAGAGGCCTGAATCCTTAGTTTGATCAAATATGATCGCAAATTTTAGGAAAAGAAGAAGTCTCATCACTAAATGAGACAATCTCACTTGTTAGAGCTAAAGAAAGTAGATGAACTGTGATGCTTGAACCACAAACTGCAGAGAATTCAACAATGAATGTTATTGCAGAAATTACTAGAAAAGTGTCAACAAAACTGCCAAATAAAAGTACGAAACATGGAAGAGCTAAGTTGACCAAAAGGAGTGTAGAATAGATATGGTAATGGAGACCTCAAAGATAGCCTTTGATGTATATACTATAAGAAATTAAAACAAACCAAAGAATGTTGTTGGAAATTGCATGGTAAAGCCCAAAGTGAGTGGAGCAATAAGGGAAACCAACAAAAGGCTTCTAGCCCACGTCACTCAAAATAATCAAGCAAAGTTGTAGCAACTAAACGAATTCAATAGCAAAGATATTAAACCTGAAAAAAAAAGTTACTGTTTTAACTAAGTAAAACATCATATGCGAGTTCATTAGCTCTCTCATGTAACCTATTTCTAAGTTTCGTAAGCTTGATGAAGTATCAAATGGAGAAATAAGTGTTGTGTTCATTTTTGCTTCCAGATAATCCTTCTTATTCAATTGGATTTAATGCCTTGCAAAATCCTTATAATTTATAGGTAATATATTTAGGCACTATGTACCACATGACCCAGTGGTCCAATTAATTTAGAAATTATGCTCCTTGTCCAAGTAATAGAGAAGTTATTGTTGCTGATGCGTCCCTTACCACTGTTGCTAGCATAGAAGGCATATAACTTAACTTGTCAATCTTATTAAAAAGTGTTCTTCATGTTTTTAAGTTATTCAGTAATCTTATTTATAACAAAATGATTGTAGACATGAACTGTATAGCCAATTTTTACCCCTTAGTGAATTTTAGGACAAGGTTTGGGAAAGAGGATTGGACTTGGTAAGGAAAGGAACGGGTGCTATTACATGGAAACTTCAAACCAATCATCTATTAGCAATAATAATCTTTCTTTGTCACTTCTATCATCTTCAAAAAAGGATGTTATTTTGTTTCATCATTTTCATTAGGGTCATCCATCATTTACACCTTTAAAGATCATGTTTCCTTCTTTTCTTAAAGGGATAGATATAGCGAGTTTTCATTGTGATGTGTGTGACTATGCCAAACACACCTGTGTGCTTTTTTCAATTATCAATAAAAGAACTTATACTCCTTTTTATTTAATTCGTAGTGACATCTAGGGTCCTCCTATCCCTAATATCATTGGTGCTAGATGATTTGTACCCTTCGTTGATTTGCACTTGTATCTAGGGTCCTCCTATCCCTAATATCATTGTCCCTTGTTTTCAATGTATGACACAAATCAGTTTGGTACTAAAATTAAGGAATTTCAATCTAACAATGCAAAAGAATATTTTAGCAAAAATTTGTCATACTTTCAGAAAGAAGGCATTATCCACGAATTATTTTGTATCTACACACCCCAGCAAAATGGAGTCTTTAAAGGACAAACGATCATCTTTTAAACACCATTAGAGCATGCGTATTTCATCAGAAACTATTCTGACATCTGCATGCATAAGATGCCATCACATGTCTTAGATTCCAAAACTCATCTAGCATGTCTTCCTCACTTTTATCTAGATACTTGAAATTCTAATAATGTTATGGCTAAGATTTTGGGTTGTACTACATTTGTTCAAGTTCGCGAGCCTCAACAGGGAAAACTGGAGTCTAGAGCAGTCACTTGTGTCTTATTAAGATACTCACTAGTCAAAAGGGCTATAAATGTTATCATCAACTTTCCAAAGAAAGTTTACGTATCTAATGTACCCTATTATTCTGTTAGGCCTCAAGTTCACTTCCTCAAGTTTCTGAGCAAGTTCATCAAGTTTTTGATTTAGACAAGACACAGTTGAATCTAAATGGGTGAGGTGGGTTTCAATGGCTAGTAATTTCTCCTGCATACTTTCCATTTGATATTGCATCCTCGTAGTTGGCATTCCCCAAAGATCGAAAGAACTTGTTCTCATACCAAAAATGATGCAAACTCATTGGAATAGTAACTTAAAAAAGAAGAGAAGAGAAAATGGAAAGATTTGGTGACGAAAGGTGATGTTATTGATGATGATGAAATTAAGGGCAAAAAGGACAAACTCAGTGCACAAGATTCTCAGCTTTGCAAGGGTCGGGTGAAGGTTATCAATTGTACGTAGCTTTCCTTTTGTATTTTACAAAGAGGCTGTTTTGTGACTTGAACTTATGACCTTCCGGACACAAAGGAGTAACCTTACCAATTGCTCCAAGGCTGACCCTCTATTGATGATGATAGATTTTTTTTAAAAAAAAAAAGACAATAACAACTTTTGTGACTTGCCTCTGTCCCAATACCAAAATAAGACTCATTTCATAGTTGCACCCTTTCTCCTTGCATCTAATATTATAAACACATCTGAAAAAATCCTAACAACATTGACATCTCATTATTTTAGAAACATACTAGTAGACAAAACAACAAAAATAGTAACAACAAATAAAATAGAACATTATGGAAATAAACTCAAAATTTGGATTGCGCTTTCCTTTTAATTCTCTATAGCAATATTAGTAGATGGGCTTCTCTAAAGATTCTCCTCGATGGAGTATTGCAAGCAAAAGCTAACTTGAGGGCTAACATATTTCTAGCCTTTTGAAGTCTATATCTAGGGAAGATAAGCTTGAAGAGAATAACTTAGAAAAATTGTTTGACATCTCTGTCTCACCATCATCATCCTTACCATTGTCCACTCTAGGGTAGAATCATCTTAGTGAAATGGGGAACCTATTTTTGTTGAGTCTATGATGAGTGATCAATTTGATAGAAAAATTACTATTGATAAAAGTCAATTTGGGATGGTGTATCCAAGAAGGTTAGAGAACAATCCTAACTTAAAGACATTTTGCTCCGAATCATCCACCAGTAAATGAGGTAAGTGAGATATACGAACCCATTCAATCTGAAATGTCTAGTGAAACAAAAAC
This sequence comes from Erythroxylum pelleterianum, assembly GCA_027563865.1. Classification (NCBI taxonomy): domain Eukaryota; kingdom Viridiplantae; phylum Streptophyta; class Magnoliopsida; order Malpighiales; family Erythroxylaceae; genus Erythroxylum; species Erythroxylum pelleterianum. The sequence goes on along the minus strand of JAOQMR010000009.1, from coordinate 3,884,723 downwards.
CTAGGATGACGATAGGGAGTGACCTATGGCTTTGACGATAGTGAGTTACCTATTGCTTTGAGGAAAGGAACCCAAGAGTTTACCAAGCGGCTTTTGTATCTTTTATCCTACACTGTGTCCTGTAGATTTTCCCCTTCTTACAAAACCTTCTTAACTAATCTAAATACTATCGAATACCTAAGATTTTATTGAGGCATTAGCCAAAAGAGAATTGAGGAAAGCCATGAAACTTGAGATGAATGCATTGGAGAAAAATAAAACCTAGGAGAAAGTAGAATTGTTGAAGGGGAAAAAACCAATGGGATGTAATGAGTATTCACCTTGAAGTATAAAGCTGGTGGATCGTTGGAGAGGTATAAAGTGGGACAAGTGACTAAGTGGTACTCTTATACATATGGAGTGGATTACCTTGAGATCATTGCCTCAATTGCGAAAGTGAACATCACAAGGGTCATTTTATCGTTGGTAGCTAACTTTGATGGGGAATTACAATAGTTTGATGTAGAAACTGCATTCCTCTGTGATAACTTGGAACAAGGAATATACATCAATATTCTTCTTGGATTCAGTGACAATATGGTAGGTAATAAAGTTTGCAAGTTGGAAAGTCTCTTTATAGTTTAAACAATCACCGAGGGCATGGTTTGGGAAATTTGCTATTGGTAATGACATCTATTAGGATACAAACAAACTCAAAGTGATCATACAATATTTGTTAGACATTCAAATTCGGGGGGAGTTACAACATTGTTAAATTATGTTAATGATATAGTTGTGACAAACATTGATAAAAAGGAGAGAGGGGCCTTGAAAGAATGTTTAATTCAAGAGTTTGAAATAATGAAGTAGGCAGTTTGAAGTATCTCTGGGAATTGAAGCAGCACATTCCCAATAGAAATACATAATTGATCTCTTAAAAGAAATGGGAACATTAGCTTGTAAATCTCCTATAGATCCCAACTATAAACTTGGTGAAGCTAACTCGCTGGAAACTCATTTATCTACCATATACAAGGCTAGATGTAGCATATTTGATCAATGTAATAAGCCAATTTATGCATGATTCCCAAGGAGTTCATCTATAGGCTGCTTATAGAATTTTAGACTACTCGAATAGATTTCAAAAGAGATAAACGAGTTTGTCCTATCCTGACATCAATTCCCAGTTGATAGAAGATCTACTTCCAGATATCCTACATTTTTTGTGGCAATATAATCAAATACAACACAACCAGATAAAATATATTGAAATTGATATGCACTTTATTAAGAAAAATTAGAAAGTGGATTGATTTGTATGTCTTATATCTAATTGGAGGACAACATGCAGATGTACTTACGAAAGGGCCAAGTACCCATGTATTTCAGAGCATTCTTGGTAAGCTAGGAATGACAAATCCATATTCCCCAGCTTAAGGGGAGTGAGAAAATGGATTTTGTTGGTCTGCTGCTTAGGTGTGCTTAATTTGTGTGAAGACTGTATACTTCCCAATTAGTGCGATTCCGTAATTTTAGGTAGGTTGTTTTTTCCTTTTTAGGTGTAAAAGCAGTATGTTTATAAATGTCCAATACATTGCTCAGAATAAGATGAGCCTGTTTGCACCAAATTAGCAAGGTCAAAGTGTCTCAACAATTAATATCAGTGCTTTTATTTAAGCATTAAACTGCAATATGAAGAAACAAATGCTAAAACATTTGTACATAAAAGAAACCACTGGATTTTACACTTAAAATAGCCCTCCTAAATCTTCTATTAGATGACATTCTGTCAATTCTATTCTTGAAAATGTAGATGTATTGACTTTTTAATTTTAAGATAAGCTGACCTTTATATTAGTGTTAAATATAATACATTCATTTGCTTCTTTAACAGAGCAATGTGAGAAGGACAAGTCCCGTGTTCTTGTACATTGCATGTCAGGGAGAAATAGGTAGAATTGCTGTCCTTCTGCCTTTCCCTTTTTCCTTCCTTCTTGGTAACATTTTCCCCTTTAATTGTGGTTCCCAGAAGTGGATATTGATACTGAAGATCTTTTGAAGCTTTGCTTGTGTTATTCCAGGATATTCAAATGTTTCTGGGGATTATAACCATGCAATTGTTAGCAGGTCTCCAGCTATTGTAATGGCTTACTTGATGAAGTCCAAGGGATGGAGGCTTTCACAGAGTTACCAGTGGGTGAAAGAGCGAAGACCATCTATTGACTTAACTCAAGGTATGTGCCCAAGATGCAGATGTTGCACATCTGCAGAAAGAAACCAGTTAGGTTCATTGGTAATTTAAATCCCAGATTGAGGTGCTGACATGTTACTCAAGTCTAAAGTACTGGGATTCAACCTAGAATATCGTAGTTCCACATGAGAGTTACTAAACTGCAGTTTTCAAGAATTCAATTGTCATTGGGTTACTCCTCCTCTTCCCTGAAAAGGATCATGAAGTTAAGAGACTAGTACCTAATATGGGGATATGGTGTTCAACATTTACATGCCTTTGATATTGCTGTATTGTACTTGTTTGTCTTCTAGGGTGGAGATCCCCATGTAAATGATACATATATCACCTCTTTCTACAAAAGATTAGCTCTTCGTTTTTGGATAGTCAATTTCTACCAGCTACAGTGCTTTGCCATGCCTGAATTTTCGCTTTTTGTACGTCTAGCTGTCTACCAGCTATTGCAGGAGTATGAGCAGAAGATTTTTGGGTCTTGTCACAGTGGCTGTCCACCTTCAAATATGCCATCCTTTAGCTTTGGCTTCCCGAAGGGTAATGATCCAGTTGCTACTCCTGCTTTCACTAATCTAGGAGCAAGCTCTATCTTTGCCCGCCCTTTGCCAGAGATAACTGCAACTGAATTCCAGTTTGGAGCAGTGAAACCTCCAAGCAATATACCTGAAAGTACCTTAGCAACAAATCCACCAAACGGTAATGGGGGAGACATTCAAATGGATTCATAAGTTTCTAGAGATCTCTTCTATGCTTTCAGCACTAGGAGTTGAAACGGGCATGCAAGTTGTTGAAAGCTTCAAAGTGGAAATTACTGCTTCTGGGGAGTTTTGGAATTTCAATCTGCCTTATGTTATGATTGCTCAACTGTATACACTGAGTGTTTAATCTAATGGAGTAGTGTTTCTTGATTTACTCCCAGCGTAAGTGTCAAAAATTGTAATGTTTATACTGTTCCTACTGAAGGTATACTTGTTTTAGGATTATACAGAACTCAAAGAAAGGAGTGAATTAAGAGAATGTCAAATAATAATCTTGGCGAATTTCAAATCAAAAGACTAGTGCCCTTTAGATTTTTTCATAAATGCGTTCATTTCGCCCTGTTCTCTTACGCTGCGTTTGGTTGCTGTCTCCGGTAGCTGGAGATGAAACGGAACAGAAACTAGGGACAGTGAGGTGTTTGGTTATGGTGGACAGAACAGAAAAAATTGTCTTCATCTCGAGGACATAATGTGTTTGATTGCAGGAGACAATGGAAAAAACAGTGCAAATGATGAATATGCCCCTGATCCTTAATATGATAAGTAATATGTAATTTATTGGTACTTTTATTATGAATGGTTTGTATTAGTTAAAAAACTAACAAATAATAATAATAACAATTTCAAATTAATCACGAATAACAATAATAATAATTGTTATTATTATTTTAATAACAAGACAAATAATAACCAAACATAAATAAGTGCAAAAATGTATAATAAAAATTAATCTGAATAATAATAAATACCAATTATGTAATAATAATAATAATAATAATTAGACATAATGATAATTATTATTAGCATAATTATAATAATGAAGACAATGGATAATAATAAATTGATAATAACAAAAAAATAAAATGTATGATAACAATAAAAATTTAATTAATAATAACAATAATTACTACAAAATTATTGTCTTTAATAATCATAATAATAAAAATAAATACAAATTTTATATTACAGTTAATAATAACAATAATTAATAAAAAATTATTGTTAATAATAATAATAAATACAAATTTGATAATACAGTTAATAATAACAATAACTAATACAAAATTATTGTTAATAATAATCATAATAATAATAAATACAAATTTTATAATACATTTTATAATAATAATAATAATAATAATAAGAAATTTATTATAATAATATTGATAATAATAATTTTTGACCAATAATTCTAATATTAATATTAATAAAAATCAATACAAAATTAGTAACAATTAAATTTCAACTCTGTTTGACAAAGTAATCACCAGACTAGAGAATTTTGTGTTTTGATTCCAACTGCAGTAGGAAATCGGTTCAAGAAACAAAAGCATTTCATACTTGGATTCCCAATCACAAAATAGTCATTTCAAGCAACCAAAAGAGTAAGAAAGGCAAAACGCAAGGGATATTGAAAAAGAAGATGAAAGGTTAAGCAGAAACAGAAAGTTAAATTGCTTGATGTATGTGGAATACACTGATATAAAGCTTATGGCATGTGTTGTAGCCATGAAAATGACCACCAGAATCAGCACAAACTTCAGTTTTTTCACCTCAATCATCAGCAACCAACTTCAGTTCCTAACCAGATAAGATGGTTATGGACAAGTAGAAAGACATTATTGACCACTCCACCGTCTCCACCAAGAACGAGCAGCTGCCTTAGAAGGAGGTGGTGTGAGAATGTCCAGCATAGTTTCCTTTTCTTCTGGGATTAGTGGAACACCCCTAACAAGGTTCAATGCCATGATGTGCACATTACTCTTGGTGCGTAGAGTACTGTCTCCCTATATTCATCCTCAAGCTTTTTGTAGATCAAACTTTGGTGCGTAGAGTACTGTCTCCCCATATTCATCCTCAAGCTTTTTGTAAATTTGTTTGTCGGATTTCCCAACTTGTATCTCATCACGAATCAACTGCATTGCAAGCATTATAATCTTTCATTGCAATACAATAATTCAACTAGTCAACACATGAACTTCATCACATGTAACAAGTAAAAAGTAAAAAGGAGTAGGAAAGTCCATAAAAGGTTATCCGTTAGCTGGTGCTATTTAGATAACATAACCACTAGTTGGCATGGTCAAGCTAGCCCTTTTGACATCAATGCACTTATCACTGGATAGACCACTGGTACAAGGTTCAATATCGTATTCAACCTGCATATAAAAGGTAGCATTCAGCATCCCCATAAGATATGAAAGTGACACATTCCATTATATTTTGCTCCAAAAGAAATAAATGGACTTGCAAAATCTTAATACACATGGAAAGAAGAGGATATTGTAACAAATTTTGATTTAGATACAGCCATAACAGAAGAATTTGGTACACCTGCAACAGTAGTGTCCGTGCTCTGCACCGGACTAGATAAGATTCAACACTCTCCTAATTGTATTTTGTATTTCTATTGCTATTGCTTTCTACGAAAGTTTGAAGATAGTTGAGAAAATTAGTTGTTTTATCCAGGACTATACAAGGGATGCACGAATAAGGAAGTCTAACTATATAAGGGATGCACGAGTACGGAAGTCAACTTACATGGCAGCCAACAATTCCACGACTTTCTCTGGGACCATTGATTCTTTCCCCAGTATCAGCGACATCGAGTATATATATTTTAGCTGGAACTAATGAACTGGGAATCAACCCAATGCACAGTATATCGCAAGTAAAGGTTTCTTCTGCCCATGGCCTCATCGTTGTAGTTTGAGTACCTGAAAGTGGAAATGAATTGAATCCAAAGATGAAACAAAAAGAAAAGGAAAATGTTTCCGTTAACACCAATTTCTGACTCAAATCAGATGCACCAGTCAAGAAACGGTAAACAAAACACCGTACCCAAAACCAAAAGCTACTCTCTGCCTTCACTAAACCACAGAGCCTTCAGTTCCCACAGCTCGGAAGACTCTTAAATTGGAATAGGTGAACAAAGATTGTGCCAGTGGTCCCTTCGATGATGGGTTACGTGTGGAAGCCAGCCTTCATTTCCGACTCCATAATAGTGAGAGAAAGAACAATACCAGCGTACGAGAGACGAGTGAATGTGGGAAGATGCGAAGGAGGGCGTGCGAGGGAGGTGTGAATCTGGACGATGCGACAGAGGGCGTGCGAGAGAGAAACAAGAAAATGTATATCAGAGGAGAGGGTAATTTGGGAGGAAGCGCGCGTCTTTGTTCCGAGACGGAGACAAATTATTTTTGTCCTCTGGTTTTGGAACGGACAGAAAACTTTGTCACTGTATTTCGGAGTCAGAAGACAAAAAATGTCGGAGTCAGAAGACAAAAAATGTGGAGATATGAACCAAACGATATCGGAGGCAGGATTTCTTTGTTTTGTCAATTGTCCACACTTACGAGGACAGTAACCAAACGTTGGGTTAGGTCCTTACTAGCTTCATCTCACAACTGTAATTATTGCATAAATGCGTTCATTTTGCCTTGTTCTCTTAGATTCTTAGTAGCTTCATCTTGGAATGAGATCCTCTGGCTCAGGTACTCTAGCCCTAACCTGTGCCAGAGGATCTGAGCCATCCACTTAGGTGGGTGGTCATCTCGGAATGAGATCCTCTGGCCCAGGTACTCTGGCTCTAACCTGTACTAGAGGATCTGAGCCTTCCACTTAGGTGGGTGGTCATCTAAGTGGATGGCTCAGATCCTCTGGCACGGGTTAGGACCATAGTACCTGGACCAGAGGATCTGAGGGCATTCATCTCACTACTGTAATCATTGAACGTTAAGCAGACGTAATCATAAATAGACTTTATGGCATGTCATGCTTTGTGTTTTCTTAAAATTTGGCGACGTGAAATTTCAATAAAATAAAAAAAGAAAGAAAAATTGACATGTCATTACATGTAAATCTAATTTGGGATAAACTTATTTACGTACATGTTAAGTGAAAATAAACTTTTATGACATCTTAATATATTTCATGACTCAATTGCTAAGTTATGTCTATCCTAAGTCACCTTAAGTTATGGAAAGGCCCATTCTCTTTACCCTCAATATTGTACAATTTGTAGCTATCAGTTATCTTTTATCTTTCGAACTTAATGCTGCTTCAAGTTTGGTTCACTAGGCTTAGGGGGACATTGCTTTTCAGGTTGGGTGGAACATTGGTAGGCCTTCGTGAACTTTTAGGCTATATTTAGTTGGGGGTTTATTAATAGAATAGATTGAAATATAATATTATCCTATCATTTGAAAGGAAGATTTATAATAGAATAGAATGAACGAGGAGAGTTTCATGTTACATCTCATTCCATCCTAAACAATAAAAATAAAAAACTTTCAATTTTAGGGGTTTAGGATAAAATGTAAAATGATAAACAACTTTACACTAATTACATTATAAACCCTTTATTCAAACAACATTTCACTATATTACGTTATGAACCTTTTTATCCCTCCCAAATAACAATTTTCTAATGTTACATCCATTTGCATTCCATTCAATTATAAATCATTCCATTTCATTCTACTTCATTCTTTCCATTAAAAACCTTACATCCAACTAAACATAGCCTTAAATTGTAACACTCTCAAACTTGCAAATAGTGTCGAAGGTTAAAGTATAAAAAATGGTTCATGTTAGTTTATACCCTACAACTAATCCATTAGCTCTAATTTAGTGAAAAAATAATTTAAACAAATTCTTTATTTTGTACTTATTTAGATGTATATGATAAAGTCTATGTGATAATTATATATTGTAAATTAAATTATATTGAGATTATAATTATAAGATTCAAATTGTATTTATGTATTGTTCTTAAATAGTTCGTAGTCATTATTATATTCATACTGGACATTAATAGAATGTAAAAAAACTATCACGTATTATGTTTTTCCTTATGAAGGAAGTGGTTGATCTTATAGGTTAAAGTATATAGATCCTTAAACAAGTGTGTATAAGCTTGCTAAACAAATCACTAAATCGACTCTATACAAAAATTCCACTTGGAACATTACTTGTATATCTATAAAAATTCTCATTGTAATGATTATATAAGTGATTCTTTGACTTGATATCTCTAAAGTTATCTAATATAGGGATTTATATGTTTTGATACTACTTATGACTTATTATAATTAAGGATAACTTAGTTGGTAGTTATTGGATATAACTTGAATTATATGGAGGTAGTTGAGTAATTAGTATATGATTTATTACCCTAAAGTAATTAAGGAGAATGTTGTCATTGTTCTTGATTAGTATTGATTTAGGAAATCCTTGACCATGGTGAAATAACCCTTTGTAAAATAGTTTACAAATGTCATCAATTGAATAAATAACATGATTGGACTCAAATAGAGTAGATATTAATTTCATACTCTATATGTAATCAAAACATTATATGATGAAAGAATTGAATTATAAGAAAAATTATGCGCAGAAAGGTTAATCAAAATTATTTTGACATTCTTAAAAATTTGGGTAGTTATGATGTGTTATAGACATCAATCTTGATATATGAATATATGTTGTTCAATTAGAGAATTAAAAATAAATTAAAGGAGATTAATTTATCTAATCCTCAATGTGATTTAGGGTTATAATTTATATCCATTGCCTCAATGTGATTTCGGGTTATAATTTATATCCATTACCAACATATTTTGAGAACCTAATAGGTCATGCATAAAGAACGAATTCAAGAAAGAAACCAAACTCCTTGATTATCTCATTAAAGCGGATATTCCAACTCCTGGATGCTTGTTTTGTTGGACCCCGAACTTTTCGTGAAAGATTAGAATTATTGAATAAGAAATTTTAGTGATTAGTTATAAGTTAGGAACAAATGAATGAAGAATTTTTGAAACAAGAAATGATCGACAAGAGTAAAGTAGAGAATGATAAAAGTGGATAGATTCATGATTTGCTATGGTGTTTTGGTGAATAAGAGATTTTGAAATAGGAAGAATTAAAGTGAAAGTTAGTAGTAAAATGAAAGCAATATTTGTGTGGTAAGTTGATGAAGAATATGTACATACGTGTATGTTCTGTTATTCGTGTTCATGGATCTAATTTTCTTTATGGAGGACATTGATCTAAAATGCAGTTAAGAATGAAGGGTGTATAGATCTTGGTATGAGTTGTGTTAAGGAAAGTTTTAAAAACAAAAATTGGTAGATGATCTAGAAAATGTACACTGAATATGCTTCAGCATTTTAACCACAACATTTTCTTTAGTCGTCCAAACGAGATGATTCTTGATTTGGATTAAAGTAGAGATATATGGCTACATTTCGTATGAAGACATGGAATTTCAATTCTGTCTCTAAGAGTATCAAATTTTGTCATGAAGTTGAGGACGAGATGCAGCACGTTGGTATATGAATGGAAAATCCGTGATCGGAATTTAGGGGCAAATTTGGGATTGCTAAAAATAGATTTTGACAAAGTCTCCTTCTGTAAAGTTGTAGATCTTTCTTTTATCTTTCCAATAGTATATAGTATGAAAATTTGGACATCGGAGTCAAAAGTTATGATCTTTGCAAGTGGAGACATTCTGGAGCAAAAGTAAGACGAAGTTACTGTTTACCCTATCGTCTTAGTTTAGCTGACGTCATCTTCGTCTTAGTTTTAGCTTTGCTGACATCATCTTCATCTTAACCTTTTTGCTTCCTTCTTCTGCCCCATTTTCGACCCCTTTATAGGTTGAATCTTACTTTTAGGCCTTCATGAAAGTTGTAGATCTTCAATTCTTCTTTCCAACCATATAAAGAACATCTTAATCCGATATCTATAGCGAAAGTTATGGCAATTTTCCCAACCTTGTATCGTCTAATGATGTCACTTCGTCTCAAAAATGACGTCATATCGTCTGATCCATTTTCGACCCCTCAGATGAAAGAATTTGCCTTCAACATCTTCATGAGAGTTGTATCTCTTGAAGTCTTCTTTCCAACCATATAAAGAACACCTTAATCCGATATCTGTAGGGAAAGTTATGGCAATTTTCCCAACCTTATATCGTCTGATGATGTCAATTCGTCTAAAAAATGATGTCATATAGTTTGCTCTATTTTGGACCCCTCAGATGAAAGCATTTGCCATCCACATCTTCATGAGAGTTGTAACTCTTGAAGTTGCCTTTCGAACTATCTAAAGAACACCTCAATCAGAAATTTCTACAGAAAGTTATGGCTGCTTCCCCAAAACAGGTTTAGTATGATTTAGATCATAAACATGGTTGCTTCTTTTGACCATAACTCCTTCTCTAGACATCTAAATGACTTGATTCTTGAACCATTGGATTCTTAAGACTTTGCTCTACATCTCTACCAAAAATCGAATCTATCTGAAATGAAATAAGAAGGATTAAGTGAAAAGAGTGGGACAGGTATAATGAATGTGCTCTTAAAGGACATGAATTGGTGTCATCCCATTGAACATACTTCAGTGTTTTGATGATATCTTGATCTGTAGGAATCCAAATGAGGTGATTTCTGATTTGTGGTAAACTAGAGAAATAGAGCTACAAAGTATCTGAAGGAAGTCAATTGTAATTCAGTTCCCAAGACTTTCAAGTTTTGGATGGAAGTTGTGCATAGTATACTGTTTTGTACAAGAGCAGTCCAAAAATGTTTGAAGTATATCTTTTGAATTACTGAACCAAATTGAATGTTTTCGGTGGCATTAGAAACTTAAGACAATGGGGGGCATTTTCTAGAAGAAAGTGTTATGTCAAAATGTTCAAAGATATTTTTGGTAAGACGCTTAAGGTTAAAACAACATAAGCCTATAAGGAAGGATAAAATAGACTTTTTGGACTCATTAAGGGCACAATTGGAAGAAAAAGTATTGTCT